>CM057160.1:391450-403450 GCA_029962745.1 Echinometra lucunter | reverse complement strand
GTGGGTTGAAAGCGGGGAGATAAATGATTTTTTAAAACTTCCCCCCCCTAATGTTTGTTTCATCTGTCGCAAATTAAAGATGCGCATGAGGCTGATTTCGTAATGGAATGCACATTTCCAAAGGAGAGACGAGGCAAAATAGAAAGTCATATTTCCATTTCATCTGAATTCAACATGGAGGGACAACAACATGTGCACTTCAAGCAATCAAGCAATCACAACCAAATTAGAAAAGAATTTTTTTTTGTGGTGTGTGTGTGTGTGTGCGCGCGCGCGCACGTGTGTGTGTATGTGTGCGGGTGCATAAGATTGCTTCTGCGTTCTTGAGTGTAAGAATACTCATAAACAAAATGCCTATTCACTTTTCCCTTTTTTTGGGGGGGGGGACACACCTTTCTCCCGTTTTATGCTTCCCACCATAATATTCTAGCAGACAGAAAAGGGGGAATTCTTTCCCACATATATTTGGGGGTTCCTTGGACACCCCCATCAGGTGATAGCCAACCGCTTGCTCCTTTCCTACTTTTTAAATTTTTACTTACATAAAAAAACCGGCTAGTATATACACATCAGACTACTTAACACACCCTTTCGAGACGAGCCCCCCCCCCCCCTCCCCCACCGGTTTCCACGAATGGGTGCGTTAATTTCACTCCCCCACCCTTTCGAGACAATCGGAGGGGGGGGGGGGGTTCTCTCGAAAGGGTGCGGCCATCCCGTTTCCTCCCCGCTCCCACCCACTTTCCCCACCCATCCTTTCGACATAAGCCCTTTACGAACGACTTGAAAATGGCAAGTCAAATGCGACTCTCGATCATTATAAATCGCATCAGTTAAAATTGAAGTATGCAGGTAATGTAGATTGACTTTACTATTGTTTACAAACATTTTATTACGAATTATATTTTTTTGCCAGAATTTAATTTTCATATTACGGGAAACGCACTCACACTTTGTTAAAATGTCAGGAAAATTTGGGGTCCCATTTGGCACTTCATATTCAAAGAGGGGTCAGCGTATGTTCCTTCTAAGAAAACTGAAGTCCTTTCAAGTTAGGAGTCAAACTTTCAGTCCGTTCAACCGGAGCATTATTGAATCTGTTTTCTTTCTGTTGTTTGGCATGGTTCCACAGCCTCACTGCTGTGAATAGGAGGGAACTGAATAGGATAGTAAGAAATGCAAGTAAGGTTACAGGGGTCCCTGTTAACAACTTGATGAGATCGCAGAAAGGGCTATTTCAGCCAGACTCGAAGTGATTGTCGAGACCCATCTCATGCTCTCCATACTGAAATCATATGTTAAACAGGTCTGGACGAATAGGACTGCCTCGTATGAGGACAAATAGATTCAGACAATCTTTCCTCCACGTGCAATGATAGTATACAAATGATGAATGTTTATGAGAACAATGGAGAGAATATTTCATGAGGTGAAAGATGAAATGATCCATTCAGCACGAATAAAAAAAAAATTCATTATTGTTTTATATGACACCTAAAAATAGATGCTTGATCGCATGTAGACTGCAAACGCAAGCGTTTTACGTACGTAGTGTGCCGGGCATTCGGCGTGCGTGCAATGGATCACATTGCATGAATCCAAGATTGCACGGTAAACGGTAAAAATATTTATGTATGTATCTTAATTTCATATTGTTTGTATGATTATATCTATGCAAAT
Organism: Echinometra lucunter; assembly: GCA_029962745.1. Classification (NCBI taxonomy): domain Eukaryota; kingdom Metazoa; phylum Echinodermata; class Echinoidea; order Camarodonta; family Echinometridae; genus Echinometra; species Echinometra lucunter. The sequence goes on along the minus strand of CM057160.1, from coordinate 401,770 downwards.
TTCATTGTATTTATTTTTTCTGTTGGAAATGAATAAACATGAATTTGAATGAAAAGAGAGAATAGAAACAATAAAAAATTTCCATCAAAATCGGTTATGAAATGAGAAAGTTGTGAATGCTTGTAAAGTATCAATTTACTTTTTATGGTGACCCTCATCCTGGCATGTTGTTTTGAAATGGCTGGTTTTAGAATAACAACTCTCATTATGTTTTGTGCCCGAAATTTCACACAATATTTTCTCCATTATCCCCAAAGATGCTGCTTGTCTCTTTGTGAATTCAACATAATTGTGTGAAATACATTTTCCCATGTTATATCTTGTGCTAGGAAGGAGCTAAGTAAACAAAGCAAGAAATAAAGTATGCTTATCAGTCACGTATATCATTTCATAAAAATGTCGTGAGGAAAGGCTTTGACTCATTGAAATAGAAGTTCGAGACACATAATTAGGTTCTTTTGAAATTGCTTTTAACCTTTAAATTAGATAGATTTTTTTTGTTATTTTCATTTCCTAGTATTTCAGTTTTATGGAACGGAAATATTGACACTTGCGTGTTATATCCATGAATCAAATTGCACTAAGCCAGGGCTAGTTCGTCCAAAATGATGAACCTTACAGGCTTACATCAGAAGCCACCAAAACGTATTGCCATTCAGAATAATTGTATGCAACAGGGTGTACACGCATTGAGAAGCAACTGTTAGCTTTCCATTCATAAGATTTCCCTTTTATTGTAATATCCCCCACCCCCCGTTCCATTTCATAAAAAGTACAATTCGATTTCAGTTCAGTTCAGTTCAGGCGTGTTTATTTCTCATTTGCATCATATATACATATCAAACAAACAAACAGAAATTACAATATAAGAAACATGATATACAAAAATTGAGGCAAGTTGGCAATAGATACATATACAAAACCTATAGCATGATTATACAGGAAATAGAAAACATGAGAAATGAGGAACTAAAAAAAAGCAAAGCTTGTAAAACATTAGTTCCTCGGTGATCAAATACAATTAGCAAGTTATAAAGTAAAAATAAATGATTTCGTCCTATGTATCCTGGAATATGATAATGTCAAAGGCAATGACGTCACCTTTCACCCAGGTTACTCAATGATAAATTGATTTAACACTTGTTCATGTTTTTTTTTGTTAGTATTCATTTAAATCCGTCTCACCTGACAATCCGCTACAAAATTCAATGACCCTAACTTTACGGAAAATTCGTCTTTGTGGAATCGATTTCAAAAGTGTTTCATTCAAATTCGTCAAATAGTTTACATACACATACATTTTCAAATTACTTTTCATATGTGTCACAGGTAAACGTAATAAATTAGCATTTATATTTATTTTCCCCAGTTACTTCGAGGAGTTGCTCCTTTCCAAAATAGAATTGTTTATTGGTGTATCCTAGTTTCAAGATCGAGCGTCTTTAAAATTATAACAGGTGTGTAGCGTGCCTATAAGGCGATCGCTAGAGCTGGCATCTTTACCAATGAATAGTGTTTTTTCTCTACGTACCGCTTGCCTATGGCAATGTATGCTAATTGATATGTAGGTATATCAGTATTAAGCCATTCAGTGCTAGCATTTTCTGTTCTGACTGACTAAACGTAATGTTAGAGTAATCTGTGAGTGCATGAATTAAGAAAGGAAATAAGGGTAAAGGTCATGAGCCACGCCCGTAGTGCTGGGTCGGGCAAGGCTGTTGGTGGTTTCGTATAGTGAAACAGGCATTACGTTTTCTGCCTTGATTGAACTGAGTTGTGTCCTGTTCAGTTTTGCAAGCATGAACAAGCTGTTATTCTTCGTTTGCTAGCCAGAGTCTGCCTGTACTGAACGATGTCGAACATGGCATCCGTTGTATGTAATCGTCGTATTATTTAGTTAGGAAAACTCACATGCGGTGGTAAGCATAGATTTGAATATTTTAATCTTTTTGCTTGGCATAGAAATGTGTAGGAATTACAGTCGTTTTCTTAAGGGATTGAAATAAACGTAATCATGCTGTATACCAGGAAAATGTTATGAAAGTATAAAGAAACGATATTATTCGATACTGTGGAATTAATTATTGAAGAGCAGAGAAATGCAATTAATTGTGATTTGATAATAATATTGTAAGCTTTCAAATATTATAATTATCAAACTATACGACAGGGAGTAACATGATGATTGAGGTGCATATGCGTCTGATTGTGAGTGTTTGTGCTTTGAAGGGAATTGGTAAAAATAATACAGTTTCTGGAAGAGCGTTTGACTTATTGTTTTTCGAACAGAGTTTTAATTACGGGATTGAACTGCTCTCCCTTGGAGTCCACCCGACAGTAGGTCTACATAAACCGACTGATCTGAGGGTCAGACGTCAGTGGTCATGGCGAGTCGTCGCCAGTGGTCATCGTTGATAGGCCGTCGCCAGTGGTCGTCGTGAGTCGTCGACTATGACACCGACATCGTCGCATCGTGCAGGCATCTTCAGTTGACTACACAGCCTTAGTGACTTTTTGTTCGCAGTTTCGTCGTATTACGGGGCCCCTACCGCGAACTGATATATCCTCAGGTTTTTCCGAACATTTAATTGTTTTCCCTGCTTGCATGAATGGAATGAGTGTGTGGATGATTGTTTAATGAGTCCGTGCTAGTGTCAGACATATTAAGGTTAATTATTGTTCTACCGGTTCGTAGGTAATATGAGTAAAATGCATTATTGCTTTTCTTACATCATAGAGTGTGAAAGAAACAACTGATTTCGCTCTATGCAATATGGTATGTATATGCGTTTTGGGTATTGCTAATGAATGCAAGAAAAGGATTATGAATTGATTAAAATACTTAAACTAAAGTCAAAGTCTTAAAGCCTGTTTGTTGCGTCTTAATCCTAAGTTTTTCTTAGCTAATTTTCCATTGGTTCTTAACAGGGCCGTGACAATATGATCAGCCCGAAAATATAATTTTTGCAAGCCCAACATACCCAATGCCCTCTCATTTATTGAGTAAGGGCTTTGATAAACTCTATTGCAAAGCAATTGAATTAAAAACATCCAACGTGTCTAAAGAATAAAAGACAGGAACTCTCTAAATTCCTGAGATTGTGGCGAGGGACCAGTCCAAAATTAGATTGAGAAAAAGATGGACTTCTAAATTTATCAAATTGAGATTTTCATTTTCAAAGAATTTAGAGGGAACCGTTTCATAATCCGTGTAACTATGTTTCCTTATTCATCGATTACTTTATTTAAATAAAATATGTGGAAGTATAAACTGGTAATTTACAAGTGTGCTAGCAGTGTTTAGTGAATCTTTTATTATTTTAGACAGAGCGTATCAAAATACCCCTGTATAAATATGACAAAAAATAGAGTGACGATTTTAAATAAAACCAGGGAAAATGAATGCCAAAAAACAAAACTTAGTGCATCTTGCAATCGTGCTTTGAGAGATGGGGATGGCGATATCGATTTGACTTTGACGAAATGCGATGCAAAGTGATGGAACTAACAGGACAAACTTTGAAAATGTGTGACTAAAGAGGAAATCGACCATGATGTAATTTAGTAACACTGTGAGATCTTTGAAAAGATTTTCACAAATACTTATGAATCTGTAATTTAAAACTGACCAGAAATAATTTTCGTCCTGGATTTTTCCTTTAAAATATACATTTATGTTTGCTATCTATGTACATAGCACTCTTTGAAAAAATGAAGTGAAATGGTGAGCTCATTTTTTGTTTCTGTTTTTGTTTTGTTTTACTGTTCATCGTTGATTTTTGACGAGCAGACTAGGTCTTGGTGAAAGAGTACATACCTTGAATGAAAAAGAATGTGGTGAAAATGATACTGATTATACTCTCGACATTCACAGTCTGTTTTTTCTCGTCCTCATTCTAGGGCTGATTTAGTCTTTTCGCTTTGTAATAAGCACTGTGTCTATTACAGTTTCCGAGATGAACCACATTCTTATTTTCGTACACATGAGATCCCGAACTTGATGAAATATCGCTGTACTGATCGTCATATGAACTACGAATGTATGATTCTTCGTCTTCAGTTGTTGACGAGCCGAGGCTTCCTGGGCTACTGTAGCTTGAGATTCGGAACTGTGTCGGTGGGGAACATTTGAAGGTAGTTTCATTGCAATCATATGAACGTAAGCATGGACGTCGAAGGTAATTCTTAGAAGTTTCGTCAGTGGGCATGCTTTCATCATCAGGAATAGCATACAGCGGTTCTTCTTCAGTCGGGCCATTGTTACTATCCTTTGTTACGGGTAATAACTGGCAAGAAGTTACCGAAGTTTTAGGAACTGTCGTTTGGTATGTGCCATCAAGCCTTAGGGTGTCCTTCGATCTACAATAAACTTTCTGGACTATCAAGACCACACAAACCACAAAAGCAAGAAGAGCGCATCCTACAATAACGACAACAACCAGCATCCATGTGATGCTCGAAGGACTTATTTGAGATTTGGACGTCACACTGTAGTTATTTGATATATTTAATGAATGCGTCTTCAAAGGGATGGTGAAACTATCTTCTTCAGGACCTGTGGCTGATGATGTGTCTTGTGAAACGTAGTTGCGAGATGTTTTCTGTGTTTTAGGAATCGTCTGAACATCATGCAAGGAATAGTTTTGCAAAATGTTTTGAACGATTGTTGATGGCTCATGATTTGCTCCATAGTCAAACACACAAGCATCCATAAGACTAATGCTATTAAAATCATCTAATTCGCAAGCTACTATACCTTTCGGTACCCACAGACTCGATTCACGCCGAAACTCAAATTGCCACTTATTATTTGTCAAGTTAATTGAGTCAAAGGTACGGCGTTGCACGATGTTACCCTCGACATACCACAAGATCTGGAAGAAACTCGACAAAGTATGGATATTTACATTGTTCAGTGAACAGAGGAAGTCTTTACCCATGGATTGCAGGTCCCTCGCAACAATCAAAGATTTGTCTTTCGTTGTATCATCACCATTGTAAAGGGATTCATTGATATTCACGTTCTTGACTGGACATGACTCAAGAGACGCCACGTCTACGTAGTTAACGCTAATATTCAGAGAATCTTCATCACTGCCAAACATGTTTCGAGCGGTACAAGTCACTGTTACAATTTCGCTTCCTACATTCAAAGATTGATTTGCCAAAGACACATTCAAGTATGACCTGGTAGACCCACAAGATGTCAGTGCACTTATAGGATCGCAAGACCAAGAAAAGATGCTCACTTCGGGAAAGGCGAGCACATTACACCTCAATCTTGTCTCGGATATAATAGGTGGTATCAGAGATTTACGGTCAGGTATCACTTCCACATAAGGACCATGGATGATCTTTAGAGGTCCCAGTGAGCAGTTGACTCTTTCGCCTTCAAAGGCAGAGCTAGTTGCTATGCAACAAATTTTTTCATTGTGAAGATGCCTGTGGCTTCTAATGGATAAGTCCAGAAGAATGCGATCACCGAGTCGTTCAGGAATTTGCTTCGCAGGAAAGGAAGACTGTTGTCGACTGCACAGTATCCATTTAAGTGCAAGAGGTGGATTGGTATTCGGTGCCTCACATTCGAAGTCAATGTTTTCATGTTCTCGGTAAACTTTTTCCTTCGGCCGCCTACGACATTTCATATCTTTATTTTGCAAAAAGTATTGCACATCCACACCAACCAGAGGAGATTTTAAGGTAATGCTATTACCATCTCTGAAATTGACCAATACTGCACATTTAAAGTATTTTCGAGAATACCGGTTTGTTTCCAGTAATTGTAGACGGGAGTCGACTATTGTCGTATTAAACTCCTCGCTGATTGAGATGGAATCATCTGATTCTTTGTACGACTTGTAATTGTCTGACCATGTTACTGTAGCTGATTCAAACGGGGAGCTTGTTTTCACGGAACAAATGAATAAAGCAGGTTGTCCTTCCTTCACTGTAACTCGGGAAGGCTGGATAAGAAATTCTGCTTGTCGGGTACCCTGTGAAATATGGGACATTAAGAGTAACATAAATTGTAGCCTCATTTTGCCTTGGAAGATGTGTCTCAGTGGTGATCTCGAAAGGAAGTCAGTTTCCCTTGGCTCTTGTCATTCGAGATGGAATAAATGAAAGATACCGTCAAGCTCTTGCTTTAACAACTGCTACACTACGCTACCAAGTTAAACACTTTCTATCCTTGTTTACAGTAATTTTTACAAAACAGCAAATACTGAAAAGGTGAATTTTAAGTATCCACATTTATCATCAGGACTTATATGTATGCACTCATAATAGCACGGTAATAAGCAAATCAATGATATTGATTTTAATCTCGCTTGTGTCATATCCATCACTCAACCGATGAAACTGAGTGTAATAAAATGGACAGTAAGTGGTAAGAAAATTAAATTAATGAGATTCAACTGAAAGTTTCGGTTTACAGGTGGCTCATTCATCATTGTAGAGATTGACAAAGTGAATCACGAATGGAGCTACACTTCTCAGCTACATTTTCTAGAATTCAGGGCAAACCTCTCAGTCACGCCAGTCACGCTTCAGTGAACAGGACAAATATGCAAAATTGTTATTTTTTGAAGTTCACAAGCGTCGTGCCCTGATTTTGGTGCAGTGATATCGGAACATACTCTAAGTTTTCTGCGTTTGAAGGCATGCAACATAAATTTTATTCGTTACCAAACATGCCAAATGAGTTGTGCACCAAACTTCATGCTTGAGTGAGCAAGAGGTGATAATGGCAAAAACTGCAGTTTTAACATCTTTTGCGCGATGAATTCGATCTAATGCGGAGGACTCACGTTCTGGAAGGATGTTTGCAACTTCTGCAATTGATACCTATCAATTCACTTTCGTTTGAACACATAATAAAAACTAAATATCACCATGTTGAAATTATCCAGTAATTACTGCCTTATTTTTGTGCATTAAAAATCTTAGTGATAACATTTTTAGCATGTATATATGACCGGTGTACATGTATGAATGATCTCCTGGCATTTGATCGAAAGTTCACGCTTCAATGAGCACGTGGGACTGGAAATAACTCCAAGTAGAATGAACAATTATCATCGATGAAAATAAACCAACTTTCACTCTTGTTAAAATTGTGCTCCCTTACTGTACATAGTGTCAGTGGGAGGGGAAATAAAAAGTGAAATCTGGCCTATTTTCATCGATTGTTATTGTTCAGTCTACTGTGAGTTTTTTCATGAAATTTGGCACATATCTCCCTGAGGTCACTAACTAAAAGGATCTTACGCCAAATTAAATATCCAATGCGGCACGGAGCAGGGACAACGCCCAAAACTTTCACCTCGTGTGCATAATTTTCTCATCTCATTTGCTCCCTGAAGCGTAAGAGGTTGGGATTTCGGCGAAAATCAAAACAGACGAACTCCTCAAGAAGACTTTTCATGATTACCCACATTAAGCAATTGAATTTTGGTCGATAGGTGAAAGAAGAGCTTTTCCTGTCCCACGTGCTCACTGAAGCGTGAACTTTCAATTAAATGCCAGGAGATCATTGATACATGTACAACCTGTAATGTAGACATGCTAGAAATATTATCAATAAGATTTTTATTGCACAAAAATAAGGCAATAATTACTGGATAATTTTAATATGGTGATGTTTTGTTTTTATTATGTGTTCATTCAACCGTGAATTGATAGGTATCAATTGCAGAAGTTGCAAACATCCTTCCAGAACGTGAGTTCCTCCGCATTTGATCAAATTTATCGTGCAAAAGATGTCAAAACTGCAGTTTTTGCCACTTTCACCTCTTGCTCACTCAAGCATGAAATTTGGTGCACAACTCATTTGGTATGTTTTGTAACGAATCAAATTTATGCTGCATGCCTTCAACGCAGAAAACTTAAAGTATGTTCCAATATTACTGCATCAAAGTCATGGCACGAGGCTTGTGAACTTCACTTCAAAAAATGACAATTTTGCATATTTGTCGTACTCACTGAAGCGTGACTGAGGGGTTTGCCCTGAATTCCAGGAAATGTAGCTGAGAAGTGTAGCTGTATGATTGTATTCAGATTTTATCAAAGGTTCCTGATTGAAAAAAATTTGTGATTGAAAAAATACAGGGATATGTTTTAGGGGGGAACTTTTTTTTGTTTTGTGTTAAGATTATTATCACTTCCATGCAAAGATTAAAAAAGCTTGTGTGCGCGTGTTTCAGAGATGTGATTTTGATAATCAAAGATGAAAATTGTATTCGATGCACGTTTCCGCTATGTATCTAAGTGAGGGTGTTTCTGATGGTTCTTCACCATGCATTCGTGATTCACTTTGTCAATCTCTACAATGATGAATGAGCCACCTATAAACCGAAACTTTCTGTTGAATCTCACTAATTTAATATTCTTACCACTTACTGTCCATTTTATTACACTCAGTTTCATCGGTGGAGTGATGGATATGACACAAGCTATTAAAATCAATATCATTGACTCGCTTATTACCGTGCTATTATGATTGCATACTTATAATTCCTGATGATAAATGTGGATACTTAAAAATCACCTTTTCAATATTTGCTGTTTGTCACACTAACTGTAAACAAGGAAAGAAAGTGTTTAACTTGGAAGCGTAGCGTAGCAGTTGTTGAAGCAAGAGCCTGACGGTATCTTTCATTCATGAATATTCAATGTTTATTTTACCAATTTTGTAGAAAAAATACACAGTTTCCATTATAAAGATAAATTTGCCTCTTTCAGCAACACTGTTATCATGATTAAATTGTTATGATTATTGTAATAAGCAAATGTTTACTCTAAAAAAAGTTCACTATTCAATTCAATTCAATTCAATTCTTTATTTTCATTCTCAATAAAACATAAACATGAAATATAAATACAACAAGGCATTGGTACAAACCATAGTATTATACTACAACAAAACAGATTTACGAGAATGAGGGGTCAACAAAAAAGAGCAAATAGCCTTATAGTACGTTGCCCCCAAATTAACAAAACATAAGTTATACATAATCCAATCTATCATAACCAGAAAAAAAAAACATAAAAGAAACCACCAAAAACACTTGAAGTAAAAAAGAAAAAAAAAATTAAAAGCGTATATCATAATTCATATTAAGAATACAAACTTAAAAGATATAATTTATAATTGCGCTTAAAAGAATTAAGTGATGGGCAAACTTTGAGAGACAGAGGCAAATTATTCCAGAGATATGGTCCTTTGAAAAAAAATTGAATTATGAGAAATTAAAGTTCTGACACGAGTTAAATGATAATTAAGCAAATTACGAGTGTTGTGTTGATGAATTGTTAAATAAAGACAAAACTTAGACATGATAGTTTGAGGAATAAGACCTTTAGAACAAAAAAAAAAAAACATAAAAGTGGCATTATTAAACCTATTTCTATCATACAGCTTGAGTAATTGTAAATTATGAAAAAGTGGCAAGGTGTGGCGTTATATGGAGCGTCAGAAATTATCCTCAAGGCTTTTTCTGAAGTATGTATAATCTACTGATAAAATAATCAGAAGAATTTGACCAAACAATATTGCAATAATTTATGTGTGAAACCATCAAAGCATGATATAACATAGTCAAAATATATTGCGGAAAATGTTTTAATCTATAAAGGATTCCCAAACCTTTAGATACCCGATTTTACAAACGACACCAGTGTGTTCATGCCATTCATGCTATTAAAGCTGTCAGTAAAATTTTCTGACCAGAATGTCACCAATTACCAAAAGGCTGTTTATGCAACTTGCAGTACCAATTATCAAGCTAAACTACACGTGGGAAAACGTACTTCATTTTTTCTCTCCTTCCTATTATGTTTTCCTTTATCTATTATTTTTAGATAGATTTTTTTTTTCTGTAATCCTATATGTCATTGTTTCTGTCATATTCTCTTATTCATTTTATCATATCTTTTCTTCTATCTTTGGGGTTTCGTTTATTATCCTTTTCTTTTATCTTTTCTACTATCCCTTTTTATGTATTCATAAAAACGAATTAACCAACTTTTGAGCAAATTGAAAGTTGGGTATGATTGGTGAACAGCTGTTGGACATTTTAAATTGTTGTTATATTCGTGGTAATGTACCGTACAAAACAAGGTATGATCTAGAGCAGCGCTTCTCAACCGGTGAGAAGTCAGTCCAAAATATTTTGGAAAAAAAAATTGCATTCAGCTCTACAGTTAACATCAAATTGAATTGAATTCATTAAACGTATTAAAATAACATCAACAGTTGTGGATTATCGTCAGTGAAATGTGTGCTAAAAATTTTCGAAGATTTCTGTACATTATGAATGG
>CM057160.1:368341-390950 GCA_029962745.1 Echinometra lucunter | reverse complement strand
TTCTTTCATCTCCCGTCGCACGAACGTGCCGATCCTGATACGCCAGTCGCCGAGCGACACAGGCATGGTGACATCAGGGCACTCTGTGAACAGAACATAATTATAGACAAAGGGATAATACAGTGAAACTTATGTAAATTCCGTGTAAGGAGTTGTTCGAATATTTCTGAGACTCCATTATCTCCATAGAGAAAGCTCCTCTCAATGCCATTATTTCCAATATAAAAATGGGGGAGGGGGAGGGGCGGGCGACGAATTGCCTTACCTAGAGTTTCCTACATTCTTTCATGCTTTTCTCCGTTTGCATATACAATCAAATTCCCCGCTGTACATGATTTTGCAAGGAATCATGTAAAGTTAGATTATATTTTGTAAGGTGAGAACAAAACAAATTTCCACCAGATAATGAAATTGAATTGAATTGAATTTAAATTGAATGGTTATTTGAAAAGGATAAACTCAAATGAAACCTCATTCATACAAGTACATGTCTTCTTTGCAATTATACATGTCTATGTAAAACATGAGTAACTGACACCTTTTGCTCGGCTGGGAGTTACTACATTTCCTGTTCGACAGCTTTGATTCTTCAGTTGGTACTCATGTAACGTGGTACCTAAAACTGATTTAGCTGATATTTGTAATTAGGGAATAAGAGAGTAACCTGAAGATCTAACTCACTTTGCAAAAACGGTGGTGTTATATTGGTGTTAAAGTAACACCACTGGTGCTTATATAGGACAACTCTGATAGTGTCCTATATATAAACATCAGTGGTGTTGATATAATACCAATTTAACACCACCGTTTTTGCAGTGTACTTCTGCAAGACTGCAACTATCACTGGCATGCATGCATGCTGACCAAGTTCGAACTGCCCCAAACTATTAGATGAAGACTGCTTAAAAGAGAACCTATGTGTGCATGGCTCTGATCAAGGGTACCAAATTGTTACATTTGGGACAAAACTTGAAACTCACTTAGTACCTTGGTAATATCATGGTAATAGACCTTAACTATTGCAAATCACGAACAGTTAATATTGGAGCATACATAATTTTTTACACCTTGCTATCAGCCACCAAAATTCACCTTGTTAAAAAAATCACTGTACGTAACTTGTTGTCCACTTCATCTGTTCATGCAGTTAATTCCATGTAGATCTCACCTCTTAAAACAAAGTGATTTTTATTCTAAAGTGTATCATAAAGTAAGTGAAAAAAACCCTGATAAATCAAGATTTTGAGAAAAAGTTCTCAGAATAAGGCCATAGACAAAGTGGACACCGAGTTATGTACAACGTAAATGAGTTTGAAACACTAAAACTTTCTCCTCAAATTCTTATCTGTGGATATATTCTCTTGCTAATGTTTGGTGTTATAGATAGCTGTGTAACATACTCGCACATACTTTTTTTTTCACTTAACGACCCAACATCTATTTACATTAAATGCTACATATTCACGCACTGTACCGTACATAACTTGGTAATAATAATAATGTTAATAACTCTTATTTACCCAGGGTAGCCACTTCAGCTATAAGCTGATCTTCCAGTGGGCCCTGCATAACATAATATGTTATTATCCTTCTTCATTCTTATATGCCAAGCGCCTGGCTGTAAGGCAGAAGGTCCCATTTTTTGTAAGTCTTTGATGTGCCTCGGCCGGGGATCGACCCACGACCTCCCGTTCATGAGGCGGAAGCTCTATGAATTGAGCCACCATGCCCGGTGTCCTAGTATCACTCGATAAATTAATAATTTTAAGCTACGGCATTTTCTGTAAGTTGATAGCTTTGTTAATTTCAGTTTTAAGTAGATAAAACAAAAACATGAAGAAAATACATAATGATAGCTTATACTGCTAAACAGGAACACAGACACTGTAACTATTGACACCGAGTTATGTACAATACACCAGTATTGCTGTATCAGGGCAAATTGTACTGTAAACAGCATGACTCTGCCTTTATTCTAAGTGTTTTGATACTTAAAGGAGAATTTAAACCAGACATCAGTTTGCTTCCAATGAATGAAGAAGAACAAGAAGACAGTGGAAGTTTGAGGAAAATCGGACAATCTGTTCAAGAGTTATGAACTTTGGAAGTTTAAGTAGATCCCTGTTATGGCGATCCTTGAATTGGCAACTTTGCCAGCATCTATGATGTCATCGTGGACAACTCTCCGTTCATTTTGTACACAAAATTTAACATTTTCTTTATTTTCAAGAAAAATAAATATTCTTTTGATTTCTTGTTTGAGTATGACATGGCTATATCGATTCTGCAAGCATTTTGAGAAGAATTATGTTGATTCCTGACTTAAAATGTCATATTAATCAATTTTTGTGAAAAATTATGTACAGAATGAATTGGTAGTTGTCCACGATGACATCACAAATGCTGGCATAGTTGCCAACCTACGGATTCCCGTAACAGGGACTTACTAAAACTTTCCAAATTCATAACTCTTGAACAGATTGTCAGATTTTGCTCAAACTTTCACTATTTACTCTTCTTGGTCATCTTTATTCACGAAGAGCACTGGGTTGCATTCTCCTTTAAATCAGATTTGATTTTAAAATGATCAACAATACTGCTAATTCATGTGCTTTCACGATTATGTGTATCGTACCTAACTTTCGCTGTACATAACTCGTTGTCCACCTATTAAGTTAAATTTCTGAAAATATAAATTCTTATTGCTAAACTTATATAATCAATGCTTTTTACTAACACTTGAAAAAATCAAATCATGTTTTGAAATGAATCAATGTCTGCTTTTTAATATTTATGACATGTGCATTGTACATAACCGCTGGACACGAAAAAAAAAAAATTCTCATATGTAATATTCAGAAAAGAAAAAGAAACTTAAGTTCATATTAAGGTAAATTCACTCAAGAATGGTAGTAGCTGTGAAGTACAAATATGATTTGATGCAATTTTTGAAAATTAAGTGGACACCAAATTTATGTACGGTACACATCATTAATGGCAAAAAAATGTTAATTTTTAAACCAACACTGATAATATATAACATTAACATAAATACTACATACAAGTTTTAAATAGCATTTTAAATGGAATCCAAACACTGAATGAAACTGTTACAATAAATTTCTGCATTTCTTGCATGTAATAATAAAATGTCCCCAAAATGCATATTTTTAAACATAAAATTACTATAAATATCATGTTATGCATTTGTCATTTATGTGAAACCATGTTTTCAAGCTTCTATGATATGTATTGCTAAAACATGAGTGGTCAGTGCCTTGTCATAATTGCATTTCACAGTATTTAGAAGATATTTTATGTCGATAGTTGCCCAGTAGTCTCATGTGTCAAGTGCACTAGCAATGACTGTTTTTGTTCAGAGAGTGAAAAATGACTCGCGCCAAATTGAAAGAAGAGGAAAAATTAAACCAGCAGTCTGAATTAGTACGTCCATTCAAAGAAATTGCTTTTTAACACAAAATTGCCCCGACTGCATGACTGATCGATGGTTTGAGCGCTTGAATTACCAATTGATCAATCAATCTACTCATTGTTGATTAACTGATCTTGAACGATTGAATGATCTGAAAATGGATTAATTTGGTACTTTTCTTCTTGACAAATGACTGGCATGTCCATTTGACATGTTTGATGTGTCTGTGAATTGTGAATACTGTGCTTTGAAGATCTTGTAGTAATTTTTACACATTAATTCGCACTCATGCATAAAGCGATGAAATCATTAAAATTACGATAAAAATTGACATGAAATTTTTAGACTGCCATAATCACGAATTTTGTGCAAAAAAAGCCTTTTTGTGAATGGCAGTACTTATCCAGACTGCTGGTTAAATTTTCTCTCTTCTTTCAATTTGGCGCAAGTCTTGTTTCGCGCTGTGGACAAAGACATCAGTGTTCGCCCAAGCGCGAGCAAAAATTTGTTTTGTTGGTGGCACTTGGTTGAAGAGACTATTGGGCAATTCATCGACCTGAAAAAATCTTCTATATTATACTGAAATTTAATTTTAACAGATTTTTCAAAAGTGTAACGTTTTTATTGATACGCCCTGTATATGGATTTATTAGAAAATTGACAATAGAGACAAATAAGTGTAAGTAATATTCGATACATCGGTGATGTGATAATTTTCGACAATAAGCTAATATGATTTAAAGAAAATTGTATATACGATGAGAAGATACATGAAAAAAAAAAGAGTTTACAAATTAGAACTTATTTTAGGAAATAATGGCAAACTGAAATCTGATAGATATCTTACAGAATTAGGTTTAGAGGTAAATGATATTGCTAGGTTAAACTACATTAATGAGAATATACCTTTGGTTTGGAAAAGAAATTTTAGAGAGGATGGAAAAAAATAACTCTAAAACTGGATTCATTTTTGGAGGGAAATAACAGGTATATTTACATCTCATCAAGAAAGAAGAAATTGAACCAATGGTTTTTGACAAGGAGATAGAAAATATATTTTTAAGACTAAGGCACTTAAAGGGGTACCCAATGCTGAAACAGTGTTAGTTCATTAAAGAGCATGATTTTATTGGCAGAAAATCATCTGCCTAAAGTTTTTTAAAAAGTCGTGTTGCCAAGGAAAGCCGCAAATGTGGTAAGATTTCAGGATATTTTTGACCCCTCAGCTTTGCCTCAATTTCAACTGGGTACCCACTTTGACGTCAAAATGACGTCAAAGTGGGTACCTTGTCGCGCAATTCTAGCAAAGTGCGCGCAAAGTATAATGCATATTGTACAGTCTATCGTCAGCACAACTGCACTGCGCGAAGCTGGGTACCCGCTTTTACGTCATATCTCATACTCAATTTTTTTGGTCAACTCTTAACATGAGAAAATGAGCCAAAATGCATTGATTTTGATTGAAAATCATCAAATGTTTAATGTTATTCTTCTTAGAATTCTATTCTCGATCATATATCAAACAAAACAAAATACCATTGTGTTATCGCTTTAAAGGCAGAGCCAATTATGAATACTGCAGTTTTTAGCGTCTTTCCCGCTCAACGTCTCTTCCCCTTAGATCCTCCTGATTCCCCTAAGACAAAACAACGGGGGATCGGGAAAACCGGTGTAAAAGAGCAGCTAGGGAGAAGACAATCTAAGACGCGGGACGAGACTTTTGATAAGCGGTCTTAGACAGTGAACACTAAATAGTCGGCTGAGAGAATTCCCGTCTAAACTTATACATGGTATTATATACATGAAACATCACCCGTTCCAGTTTGGTGTTGTTTCAAGTATAATGTTCTTTCTGTGGAAAACGAGGAGAAACATATGAACATTTATTTCATTCGTGCGAGTTTGCGCAATTAATCTGGGAATCATGTACGAGACTTTTGGATTATGTCGATTTACAGAATTTCAGTTGGAAAATAATTCTGTTTGGGAGGGAGGACAACAATAAAGGGAAACAGCAAT
The DNA here is from genome assembly GCA_029962745.1 of Echinometra lucunter. Taxonomy (NCBI): domain Eukaryota; kingdom Metazoa; phylum Echinodermata; class Echinoidea; order Camarodonta; family Echinometridae; genus Echinometra; species Echinometra lucunter. Next base: position 385,498 of record CM057160.1, on the reverse strand, counting down.
TACTAAATCATATTGTAATTCTTGTTAAATCTTTGATTTTTAAGAGCAGAGGAAATAAGAAACCATCTTCATATGCAATTAAGAATAATATTGTAGAAAATTGATTAAAAGAAAGGAAATTGCCAACAGTGAAGGAAACCCTTACTATCCATTTTGCAATGGGAAAACCTAAGTATAATAACCAACAAGGAAGAGTTCAGTGCCCACCGGCCACCTGAGGAGGAAGGGGTGGAAGGGAGTGAGGGAGAAGGCTGAGGATGGGATTTTGGGAGTTGAGAACCACTGAGTGGTACGAACTTATATGTATAGATTCCATTCGTTTGTATTGTTTGCTTTTATCATACATGGTATTTCCCCCCCCCCACCATTTTCGGTGGAATTGCAGTGATGATGTTTTTATTTTTCTTTAATTGATTTTTTTTTAAAGTTGATTGTCATGTATTGTTTGATGGTTTATGGAATCAATAAAAGACTACTGAAAAAAAGCGATGTCTGTTTCAAAAAGGACATAGACATGATAGAGTACAGTATTTCATGATTTACGCCAATTCTGTTCATGTGTATTCAAAGCACCATTTTCCCCAATCATTTTCAAACATTGTACAAGATACAGGAATATGTACATCATATAGTAGTACTTAGCAAATAATAACACAAGAAAGAAGGCGTAAAATCCCGATAAGCATGGAGCTTGTGATGGGTACGCATGAACATACAATTAACACAATAAATACAAAACATGGGGAAATAATGAAAGAGAGAGAGAAAGAGAAAGAGAGGGAGAGAGAAGAGTATTAGAAAAGGAAGAGGGGAAATCGAACAAAGAAAATTGGTGTATAACCACATACAGTGTGTCACATACATTGATGTTTTCATATGAATATCTTAACGAACTTGGTTAATTTTAATATATAGTTTGAAAGTTTTGACTACGTCACGAGTAAGATTGTTCTATGACCCATGACAAATAGCTCATAATATATTTACTTACATATTCTATTACATCACAATGTTTATCATCATCACTATTGTTGTTATTGTCCTTGAATTTGACCTCCTTTTTCCCCTTTTCCTCATTAGTATCATTATCATTTGAATCAGTATTATTATACAAGCATCACTATGTCCTCATTGTAACTCTGCTACTTCTTCTTGTTATCATTATTATCATCCTTATTATTATTATTATCCCTATTACTACTACTATCATAATGATGTTTAGAATTATCATTGAAGTTTCATAGTGATGAAACATGCTTAGATGGTCTTGTTGTGAGTCTATGCATTTAAGAAAATTCACACACACACACACACACACACACAGTGTGTCATTATGCAATGATGTTTTCGTTCGAATATCTTAACGAACTTTATTAGTTTTAATATGTAGTTTGAAAGTTTTGACTACGTCATGAGTCGATTATTTATAACCCATAATCTATTTACTTACATATTTATTTACATCACAATGTTTATCATCATCACTATTGTTGTTATTGTCCTTTATTTTGATCTCCTTTTTCTCCTTTTCCTCAGTATTATCATTATCATATGAATCATCAATAGTATTATTATACAAGCATCATTATTGTCCTCATTGTTACCCGGCTACTTCTTCTTGTTATCATCATTATCCTTATTGTAATTATTATCCTTTATAATTATTATCTTTAGTATTACTACTATTATCATTATAATGATGATGATGATGATTATCACTGCATTTTTATAGTCATGATAGTGATGAAACAGGCTTATTTTAGTGCAGGCAATTTTTATGTAAGGTTTTTACACTGTCCCTTTTCAATTATGAGAACTAACTCTGCGAAATAAAAAAATCAACAAAAGAGAGTCATGGATGATTACACCGAAGAAATTTATGACAGCTATTCTTTTCTTCATGCCTCGAGTAATCTCTCTGTGTAAATATTTACCAAAAATGTGTCTTTCTCCAAAATTTAGTAATGTTTTTGAGACTTCGTGGTGACACTGCATAAATGATCATGATGATGAAATCGAAATGTGACCCAACTATGACGTCAAAAAAAGAACCCGAGCTATTTAAGAAAAGGAATAATTATCACGAGCGCACCATAATAACACTGCACTCTTTAAAATTCCATGTCAGATTGACCCGGAAAATAGTCCGTTGGGGCCACACTCCATTCCGGGTGAAAGAGTGACCCAGAATAGGGTCATGAAGACTTGTTTCCGGGTCACATTTGACCTTATTCCGGGTTATTTTTACTTTAATCCGTGTCATTTTTTACCCGGAATGGAGTGTGGTTCCGACGGACTATTTTCCGGGTCAAGTCTGACTCGGAATTTTGCTGCATGAATAACAAGAAGACATCACTCATGTTCATTCAATACCTTTTTTTCTGCAGTTGATTTTTTACTTTTCAAACGAATTATTTTGATTGATTTTCAATAAGTCTGTAATCGCGATCTGAAATCTTACGGAAAGGTTTTTAAAAATTTGTTTTTTTTTATAAGAGGAAGTCTCGTTGAAATAATTTTCTTTCATTGCTTTGTCTAGAGACTGGAATGCCTTTACTCTTTCAATCCGTTAATGATTCATTGCAGAGGGAGAATCCCATTTATCAAAGTTTCAGTTGGAATGTGCCTTACTGTGATATTGCGAAGAATTATCGAAACAATATAATATAACATAATAAAATATCAGATATCTAAAGCAACCAAAAAGGTTCAGACTTGGCTTGTTTATTGAAAGACATCTTTTTGTGCACACGATTTGTTTTTCTCCAAAGGCTTTCATCATGTATATTTCATTGGTGAGAAGGGAGTCTGCGAAATAAAAGTTGCAGCAAAGAAAAAAAAAAATCAAGCATCATCAAAGTGAAGGAATTTATGACAGTTAATCCTTTCCTTATGTTTCCAATATTCTCTTTGTGTTGTATTTTAACACAAGTGTACGCGTCTCTCTCTTCCATCCGCCAAGTGTTGGAATGTTTCTTTTTTTAGACTCCGCGACAAGATCTTAAAATGATGAATATAGTCAAAATGTGACACAGATATGACGTTCAAGAACCCGAACTATTTTAAGAAAAGAAGCACGAGTCCCCAAACCGGTAATATCAGTTTGCCATAACACTGGCGCTTGGAAATAACGAGGAGACACCAGTCATAATTATTCCATTATATTCTTTATCAACTTTGGGAAAGAAGGTTTTATTGAGAAGTCTTTTTGTACTTTTCAAATATTTTGAAGTATGGATGACAATTCTAATCGTAAATCTTTCATGCGGAAAATCCAAAAAGCCCGAATGTTATAAGAGGAAGTCTTCTTGAAATAAATTTCTTTCATTGCTTTGTAGAGATACTGGAACAAATTTAAACACGAGTACGTTTGACAAGCATGACAAGCAAACAGTGTAAAAACCATCCTTCCAAGTCACATTAAAAAAAAAAATCATCTTCTCCTGAATCGCATTAAGATAACTAGCGTACTTGTACAAAGTAAAAGTAGGTCCTTCTTTGAAATGATTTGAAATGAAAACAAGCTTGAACTAGCTTGTCTTTTTTTTTTAAGGGTTATCAGATTATCAGTAACACCAGCAAGCTCACCCACACTCTTAAAAATTGCGAGTCAGGCTTGACCCGGAAAAGAGTCCGTTGGGCCACACTCCGTTTCGGGTCAAAAAAGATCCGGAATAGAGTAAAAATGACCCGGAATAAGGTCAAATGTGATCCAGAAACAAGTTTTCATGACTCTATTTTGGGTCATTTTTTGACCCGAACGGAGTGTGGCCTCGATGGATTCTTTTCCGGGTTAATCTAACCTGGAATTTTTAAGATTGCATGATTAAATTGCAAGAGAATGGTGAGTATTGCAGTGTTTCGATGATTTGGTCAACACATAAACAAGGAAAACATTAAATGGAATATGGAAAACATAAACACAATGAACACTGATTTCTGCATGTGCAGTGCTAATAATAACCTTCTTTCTGATTGGTCAAAATACCAAAGGCTGGCAGATTTGGGCCAGTCAGAGTAAAGAATAGAGAGAGTAAAATAAACGCCTTTTGGTTGAAATCTGAAATGAAAATAGCGCCTTTTGGTTGAAAGCATCAATTTCATATCGTGTTTTTTTTTCGTATTTTCTGAAATGATTTCAAGAAAAATTTATGTGATTTGGATACACATGACTGTGGTCTATTCAAATCCTGAAAAACATGCAATTTGGTGAAAAGTGCATTTAGCGCCTTTTGGTTGCAAGCTCTTTATATGTTGATGCACACTCGGGGTCTTTTTGTTGTTGTTGTTCTTATTTCTTTAAGTGTATTTTTCTCTAAAAATTCATGGTGGAACCTTCTTTTTTTTTTAAAGTACGTTGTTGCTATTCACTTTTGCAAAAATCCTTGGTATATAGTATGTGCCTTTTATTAAATACATAATCAGAATGCTTTGCTAAAACCATCAGTGTAGTTCAGAGGTTAATTACGTGACGTCTTAATATTTTCGAATCAGTTCAATATCTATTCATGTTTTTAATTTATTATATATTTGTCTTTACTTTTGGTCTTAATCAGTTTAATTCTAAAATCGAAAGTAAATATATGTAAATCAAAATATCATGCAACATTTGCTCATCTGTTACATTAATTACTACAATTTCATTTCCATTCCAATCAATATTGCTCTGTACCGTTTCCTTCACGTTGTATATGTTTAAACTTTATATGTTATAATGATTTTCTTGAATGCTCTTTGAAAGTGAGTGAAATGATAAAATAAAAAAGTTATTGCCATTGTCATAGTCATTGTCATTGTCACTGTCATCATAGCTGCTAGCTTTTGACGCGAAGGCAACGCAAATGTAGTCAAGAGGGCCCGACCCCTAAGAAAGAAAATGTGAGATCGCAAACCGTGCATTTTGTATAATACATGTAAATAATGCATGCATATCGTTGTTCAATATGACATTACCGTGTGATTAAAAAAAAAGCCAACGACAACAACAACAACAACTTTACACTTAGAAAAATGTCATTATTTAAAAAAAAAAAAACTAAGTTACGAAGGCATAATCAATATACATATTTTGAAAGAATATCTCTCCAGAATTATTTGATACCATTTATGTTTGGAGTGTGTTTAGGCTTGGATGAACATAGGGCACTGTTTGCGAGAACGTACAAATCAGCTTGGGCCAAATGTGACATTTGAACCAGTGAAACATTTTGAAAAGGGGAATTTCATTCAATCTTTGCAGATACAATAAATCTCAAACCATCCTGGACAAAATTAAACATGACATATAATACTGAGACACACATAAAGTTCCACACAAACACCCCCTCTCCCTCAACACACACACACGCACACCCACACTCAGTCAATGGCATACCGTGGGTCAACGCATTTCGGGGCGGGGGCACTGTTTTTGAAAAGTTGGTATGTGTTTGCATTAATTTTGAGGGGGCAGCCGACTGGGGGCACGTCCCATATCCCCCTGCTTCACCCCGTAACTACGCCCCTGGGCCTGAGTGGCGTAGGTAGGACTACGTTTTAGGGGAGGTAGTGAGCATGCGAATCATGCCAATTACATACTGAGAGCGCGAAGTGCGCTTCCGGTCCCTGAGGAGGGAGTGAGTGTAGGTAGTGGGTAGTTCCCCCTCCCCACCAGCGCGAAGCTCCAATACATTGTTCCTTGTCTGCTCCCAATCTTCCTTCATTCGCTGTCCTTTCACCTTATCCTCACTTTGGCACAAGCCGATTTTCACACTAACACAACAATGCCCCCTGTTCATCCAAGCGTAAACACATACCACACGAAAATGGTACCAAGAAGATACTCTCTCAAGATATATCTAAAAGCTTAATGTTCATGTCCAAGTGTTTTTGAATAAATGACAGTTTTCTGAGTGTGGAGTTTTTTATTTGACTCACACGTACATTCGATCAATTCTGATTGCAGGTGTCTCATATGAAATTAAGATTACAGGAGGCATGTGCCCTATTATATCAGCCAGGCCAAATTCCATATTGAAATCTATTTTGTTAGTTTGACCTGCATGTCAAATTGTAACACAAGCGTACGTCCACAGTGCAGTGCTTCCTACAACATGTACAATATGAACCACCCCCAATTGTTAGAGTCCATATTTAGAGCTGACAACAAGGTCGGGCTATAAACGTTTATTGGCTAATAGAGGGGCATAGTGACAAAATATACCCCGATTGTGCACTTTATTATAGAAGCATCAAATTTGAGACACACTTAGATATATGTAATAAAATAGATGTGGATACATCTCAGATTCAGCCCCTGGGGCTATGGTGACATCTTTAAAAATAGTGCCTGTAGGGAAACACAGTCCGAAATCATGTTCAAAATTTGTGTTGATGTGATATGTAGCAGACAAATGTGAAGGTGGAATGTTTTGGGGTTGAAATGGGCCATTATCATGAATTTTCAAAATAGACCAGTAGCTAGACAACATTCATGTTTTTGAAAAAGGGCACCAAATTTAGCATACATGCAGATACATGTAATGTACATGAATAGTGATGGGGACATCTTATATTCTCCCCCTGGGGGCTCTGAGAACAAATTTAAAACTGCATGGCTAAAATTATGAATGAAAAAATAAAATAAACACACACAAAAAGAATCGCATGTCAAAAAAATATACCCTGTGTAATTGTAAATTCGGACTTGAAAGTGTCAGTGCCAAGAAACTATAGGAATCAAGATGGTAAAGGTGCCAATTTTATGGAAATTATGTTTTTTATTTATTTTCGACATATCCCCTAAACTACTGTGAATTTTGTGATAAAAGCGCAAGATTTATTAGCACACATTTAAATACACGCAATGATTCAAACACATTTAGATGTGCAGACATCACAGATTGCCTCAAAGAGGGCTGTGACGACCATTTTTCAGGATGGCAGTCCAATCCAAAAGCACATGTAAAGTGTGATTTACGCGTAAATAGAATTCAGAATTCAGACTTGATTGTTTTGATAATGAAAGTTTTTAGGAAAGTTTGTTAACAAGTAGGGGGGGGGGCACAAATCACCATATCGTCTAAAAGATCTCACAAACTAAGCGCACCCCATCAGCAGATGAAAACGTTGACACTTCCGAGGGCCATGGCGGTCCTCCTTCAAAATTACGCCTGTTAATGCACAACCACAGTACAAAATCATGTGAAATCCGTGATATGAAGAATTCAGAAATACATTTATACATTCCGTTGCTGAATCATTTAGGTAGAAGTGAACTCGGTGCTCATTTCGAAAAAGGGAGCTTACATTGACTTGCATACTAGTAATTTCCCAATTTATGATGGGCTATTCAGTATGAAAATTTTGTAAAAATCGGAAAAGGTTCAGTTCCTTGAAAGATACCAGTAATTAAGGATCTCAATTATTTATTTTTTCAAAAGTGATTTAGCTGCAGTGTCAAAATGCATTCTAGCTAATTTAAAAATATTATTAATTTAGATTCATTCTCTGATGCCGCACCACTACATGTAGCTACTTTATATATTACCAATAGAGGCAATGGTAGCAGAATACTACTACTTCTTACCATGCAGAAGTTGCCTTTGAAGATTAAATCGGTCCTCGTTCAGCATGTTCGGTATTTTGCCAACTTGGAAAACAAAACCCTTAGAATTATTTTTAATAGTCTATTTAGGGGTCTTTTGACGTTTTGATTTTTACGAAGTAACTTGTTTTTAGTAAAAACTGCTGATATTTTAATATCTTATAAAAGCCCTTTAAAAACGCTACTGAAATAGTTCATAAAAATCTATTTCTCACATTTTAAGACAGAAATCTTTTACAATTGATTACCATGATAACTGTGATGACAGGAAGGAATTATAGCACCATTGTTATTATAATTGTATTTTACAACATCAGAATGATGGTATTACATGTTCCCAGAACTTGCAAATATTAAACACATTATCATGCCCACTATCAATTCGACATAATTATGTTTTGTAAGCTTATGAAGTGCGCTAGAACAGATGGCCATAGAGAGTAGATTCCTTCTTGTTCAAGATATGAATGTCTTCACCATTTGTTCTAGTGTTCTGGTATATTCTAGCCATGAAATAATGCAGACATTTTTTTTTCCGAATCCTGTACTATGTATTATATTGGATTTCTATGACAAGTATCCTGATGGTTGAAAAAGGCCCTTTCGTTTGCACGCATAATTTGATATGTCTGCACATTATGCATCATATCATTGCAAGTGTGACAAAATTTTTGCTTTTCGTAAAAACAAAAATGCATAGTCTTAGGCGATTTCAGAAAGTGATAATAAGCCCCTACTTCACAGTTACCTATATAACTTCACATTTTTAATCAGAAAATACTTCAGATATGTTTTTGGCCTTGAAACATTCAAATCATAATTTACATGTCAAATATATTATGACATGAATTCTGGACTTGACAAAGAAAATCACGGATAACTGACATTTTGAAAGATGGACACGAGCATCTCAGAGGCAGGCAGAATCCGACAGGTCTCCACATCTAAATATGTTTAGAATATGTAGCATGAATGTTCCAGCATGTATCCCCGATTTGGTGCAATCATCCCTTCATGTGTTCACATTTACCTTCGGGGGCTATTTTGGAAATTGTCAAAAGTGTCCTTTTTTTCTTAAACAGATGAAATGGGCACATAACCGCTCTTTCCTGAAGGATTTCAGACCATAATTATGCAAATCCGAAATCTACATATAAAATTACCTGAGATATACACATGTGATTTTCTAATGTGTTTCTATTAACAAGTCATCCCCCTTTTTTAAGATACATGTCATTGCATTTCAGTAATTCTCAGGCAAATCAAATTGATGGAAATCTGTTCATGATGGATTGAACACCTGTAGACTTGTATTATTGTTATATTGTAATCAAACACACATGATTCATGTTAATTTTAAGAAAATACGAGTTAGTCATTAACTCTATATATCTAAAATTATTTTTCTTTTAGATTAAGGGCGAAATTTGAAATGTAAAGAGTTTGCTTACTATTTGCTGCACTCCGTGCTAAATATGAGAAACAAACGATGGAATGAGGCCTGGAGTCCTTCCCCTCATTGGCAGACTGACAGGTAAACAACAAATCTGACGTATATATCCTGTATCATTCCAATAATGTGATAATAAACTGATGAAGTGACAAGCGCCTTGAAAGGTCTATCTAAATCGCGTGATCAACAAGTAGAATAGCGTTCAATAGCGTACTGTACAGTGTTCGGTTGTTGATTTTTGTTCTGGCACTGCGAATTAAAACAAGCGGTGGTGGTAGTATGCCCTAGGAATCAATATGCGTAAGATTTTTTTCCCGCAGAAATGCGTTCCTTTCCATATTCCACGTAGGACTGACAGAGAACCATGGATCAAGAATAAAATATTGAAAGGCACAGGTTTCGTTATTCTGCAGTTCTCCGATGAAATGTGAATCTTTTACAAGTGACAGTCAGTCTGCAGGTCCACAAAGTGTGGCTCGTTTCATCAAACTCGTATGCATTAGGTGGGCGGGGTCTGCATATTTGATTAGTCAGAGCCCATCAGAGCCAGTCAAAACAACTCTTTTATTTTGTACCTTGCAGCTCTAAATCTTTGTCAAATTTGATATTTTAGTATTTTTGTAGAAATTTTATGTTCGGTGTGTGAATTGAATGGAAATTTGTGTAAAGTATATGTACAATTTCGGATGTCAAAAGACGACAAGAAAATGAATTTTCATCTACCAAACATTATTTTGTGAGTCTTTTCATGCTTGATTCTCAATGAATCTGAAAACTCTATGCTTCATGATAAGATCAAACCTTACTTTCTACAGGCCAAGTGCATTTATCATTCCAGCCTCAAAGAATGTACTGTCATGCCGGCCCAGATAGGCCCATAGACGCACAAGCGGATTTGGAACTTTGGCGCGCGCGTAGGATATTATGTTAACTTGAAATTGAATTTGAATGGTTGGTTATGATCTGATGATGATCGAGAAGCTATGACTTTTTGTTATGAAGATATGATGATCATTTGATTTTCACAAAATGACGCCTTGATGACGTCATGTTGACCTGAAAAAAATTGCTGGAACTTGTCGTCATAAGGACTGATAACTGACCGAAATTAGATGAAAATTGACAGACCCGATTCTGAGTATTCGACTGCTCAAAATGGTGGAGGAGCTAGAATAGACATAAAGTAAATAATAAAGAAAGAAGATTCAGAAGAAATTAACCGGTGATCTGTTGATAACGACAGATCACCTAATGCATACCATTTCCCCCCCTTCCATTGCCATGTGGTGGAAGGGACTTTTCAAAAAAGACGATTTCAATCTTCCTGCGTGCATGTAGCCGGTCGACTTTTTATTTGAGGGGTGTTTCGGTGAAACAAGAATGGTGGCGGTCCCAATTTCCTTGAGCGATTAATAGTTCCACTTACTCCCTGTCATTGCAGTTATACTCTTGACTTCTGCTCACAGGATGGATCGGCAATCACAAAGATGTTATGAAATGAATGGTATAGGGTTATTGAGGATGGCCGAGTTGACGAGCAAGGCATAATATTTCATATTTAGGAATAGTTCAAAATCCTCATGTTCTTTTGGAGCTTCAGTTGCACTTGCCATGCCTAAATTCTAGTTACTTTCTGCTTTTAAATCCTTTTTCTACACCTATTGCATTAAAATATATTTGTCCCTTGTCTTCTTTTCCCCTCTCTCATTTTTAAAAAATGTTTTTATCTTCTTGTTTAATACAAGGCCATGCATCAAAGACTCCTCTTGTTTTCAGGGTATCTACACGTAACAAGTCTGGATTTTTTTTTTTTTTTTACTATATTCCCTCATATGTCACTTCATATATATTTGTCTAATTTCAGTCAATGTAGCAAGGAATTTTAATGACATCTCTGTACGTTATTTTACCTTTATTTTTCCACTTTCATGGCTTGATAGCACTGCTTGTATTTTCATGCCATTGGAAAATCAATTTTTATTGTGTATATTGTCTCGTCGTTTGTGATTTATGTACCAGTATTGAATGGGAATGTGACATAAGACTATAAATTAAAATGAGACTAAATCTAGTCGAACATCTGTCCTTAGACTTACTTCAAAAATATGCCTTGCTCCCAGGGTCTAAGACAAAAGAAAATCCCCTCTGAACGAAATATTTACACAGGAGACTGTCATATCTAAAGGGTCTAGAATTTGCTTTATTCGAATTGGAGAGAGTACGTTATGCAAGCACGTTCAGACACACCTTTTTCATTTCCAGTCTCCAGTGAGAGAGGGAAAGTTTACCTTTTCTTTTAAACCAGGCTTAATAATTCATATATTTATAATCGATATCTCTCATTGTATGAATTTTCACACGATTTTACTATGTTACCATAGGCAAACAATTCTACAATCTCAAAGAAAGGAAGCGAAATCTGATTGAAATCATTACTGTTACCATGTTCAAGCTGCGTGTTTTTACATGAAAGGGATTTTACTTATTATCGGGACCTGGGAGAGCAAGGGTGAAAAGTCATATTTGCAGAATAAGGCCTAAAGAACAGTCTTTCAATAAAAGCTGTTTTTGAGCTTGAAATTCATGCAACTTTGAATAGAGGGAGAAGTCTCTTCTATTCAGATATAAAACTGACCTGTTAAAACAGTATTCGTCATCCTTGTGTGTTTGAATAAAGATACGGGAGGAAATATAATCCCCAAGTTCGGTTAATTAAAGGCCGGAAATCAGGGCTCAAGGAAATATGAAGCTAATGACATCAAAGGTGATGACCGTATAAACAGTAGGAAGATTTTCATATCATTTTATATCATGATACAAGGGTTTATAGTAATCCTACTCTTTGTTAAATTTCTCTAAAGCCTTCATTTATGTTCTCCTCAGAATCTCCCTTTATTACATGTATTAGGGCAGTTCTACCTTTTCCATGAATTCTTTAATCCACATTTGCTTTTGATTTTATAAACATGATAAATGGATCTTAATAGATGCAGCATTTAAGATTCCAATTTTCATGTTAATATTTTCATGCGTGTAAAGTATACAAGATAAAGTCAATACTCTATAAACAGAATATGGCAGTGATCTTTGGCATCGAGTTTTTCAAGAATGAGCTTGTCATAATTGCACTTATTATCATGATGATATGTGCATATGTCGACCTGTTCCAGAAATGCCACTAAACTGTTGTTACTTTTTTATCATTATAATATCTCAAGGACCACTGTGAAATACAGCTTTGGAATTCCCATCCTGTTGAACTTAAATCTTGCCCGTCACTCACGTCTTTCAAAAAAAAAATATAGAAACTATATCATTAGCTCCTACTGTCATGATTATTGATCAACTTATTCCTTTTAGATTGTTTGTTGTTTGATTTTACTGTGCTGCTTTGTTAAGTTAAGTTATATTCTATGTTTTACCGACTCACTGGGGATCTAACTTCAATAGTGGAAAGGCAAATGGCCTCTGCGGTTCCCTTTCACATTGTTATTTTACTGTCATGCATTATATGTATATGTTTGTCATTATTGTTTCGTTTTGAATGGAATGTTTTTGAATGGAATGAGGAAAATAAATTTAACTTTAACTACATGGACGTTAAGGTTACTACCATGGTAGACGGTTGTTATACTTTTATAGCCATAGGCATGTGATACACATAGATGTAAAACAATATCAACAGAAGAAGTGATCTGCTAGATTTTTAAACACAGTTGACAAGGTTTAAGAAAGGAGGAGTTTTTAGAGGAAGAAGAATATGTGTGAGAGTAAAATCTAAAAGCAGGGAAACACAACGTTGTTCTTTAAAATATTCCTGATAAAATATTCTCAGAACATATAACTACTGTTGGTTAAAAAGAATATTGAGAAAAAGGAAACATTTCAACTAAGATTTGCACTATATTCCTCCATATTTCACTGAAGAATAAATTTGTCTATAGTTCAAGTATGTTAACACTGAACTGTAGTGATATTCATCTTACTTTAATGGCTTGACATCACTATGTACATTTTCGTAATTGAAATAATCCTTTTTTATTTGTGGTTATTTCATTCTTTATGATTTATGTGATGAAATGAATATGATGCAGAAACTAGACTAAATAGTAATATATCTATATCTTCAATGGTATGAATTTACAGATTTGCACTCTGTTTGCTACAAAAGGCGAATAATTTCTACACTCTCAAAGAAAGGAAACGCACCCTGATTGCAATCATATTGTTACCATATTCACGCAGCATGTATTTACATGAAAGGTATTGTGATGAATTAATGGGACCTGGGAGAGCAAGGGCGAAAGGTCACATCTGTAGAATAGGTGAAATTCATGTTCAGTGAACAACTTGAAAGCCGCTTTTGAGCTTGAAATTCACGTTCTTTTCAATAGACATGACAGAGGCAGTTGTTTGTTCTGTTTTGATTTATCCCTAACAGGGAAAAACAGTATTCTTCGTCCGTCTGCGTATGAGTCTATGCGTATCAAGATGAGATGAAATAATGTCCAACTTGGATCAAGTACCGACCATAAATCAGGACCCGAGGAAACAGGAAAACCCAAATTAATGTAAAGAATAATAAGAAAACTACGTGATTAGAAACACTGATGGGACTGTTTTTATGCACCAAAATTTACAAGAATTCTTCTTTTTCTGGTTTTATTCACTTATCACCAAAAGCCTCATCAAGAGCAACAATAGTCTGGGTGAAGCGCAAATCTCACTCATCCTAACAACCCCCTTCTTTAATACTTTCTCTCTCTTCCAGGGGAACTCCGAAATCATTGTTGTTCAGTACCGTATCAATGAAATCTTAATCAGAAAAGAATGTTATATTGAAACTGTACATGTACACCAAACATATCAAACAATTTATGGCTTCGAATGACCAGTAATTACTAACAAATCATCAATGACTAGGTAGTACATTATAAGATGCATGTTGTGGAATTGTTCTGTGAGCAGATCGAGATGTTACCCACTTTCTCCCCAACTCCTTGATTTCACTCACTGACCGTGGATAATCTTTCATTACCATCAGTTGTATTGATAGCACTGTGGTCATTTACGTGTGATATCCAATGGGTCCTGATGGTCTCATGTATCTTAACTCCGTTCTCTACTAGCATGATTAGTTTAGATTTACGTAGTACGTGTTTCCTTCAACATAATAACAGTGAATTTTTGGATATGTATTGTTCTGACTTTTGCACTTCCCAAGGGCTACATATATATATAAAACCAAATTTCTTAAAGAGAGCTTTATATTATATCATCTTTATCCAGGTCAAACTGTTATATTGACCATCCCCTCTCTCTCCCTCTGCCTCTCTATACTCTCTACCTCAATCTCCTGTCTCTCCTTGTCATTCTCCCCCCCCCCCCCCTCTCCCTCTTTTTACTCCCCCCGCAGTCATGCTCCCTCTGCAAAAACAGGAACACGGAACATAGGCGATGACGGTTTCATACAATATAAAACTCAACTCTGTATTAGTTTACATTTACATATTACGTATTTCCTTACCCAGTTTCTTAAAGAGAGCTTTATATCATATTATTTGTATCCAGGTCAAACTGTTATATTGACCATCCCCCTCTCTTCCTCCCTCTCTCACTATACTTTCTACGTCAATCTCCTGTCTCTCCTTGTCATTCTCTTCCCCTCCCTCCCTCTTTTTACTTCCCCTGCAATCATCAACCCCCCTCCCCCTGCAAAAGAAGAAAGAAGGAACATGGGTGATGATGGTTTGATGCAATATAAAACTCAACTCTATATTAGTTTACATTTACATAGTAAGTATTTCCTGCAAAATGATACAGTGATTTTGGGACATGTATTGTTCTGACTTTTGGACTTCCAAAGGGCTAACTCAATTTCTTAAAGAGAACTGTATATCCTATTATTTATATCCAGGTTAAAATGTTACATTGATCACCCCCCCCTTTCTCTCTTCCTCTTTCTCCCTATATACTATCTACTTCAATCAGTGGCGTATCTAGGGGGGGGGGTGGGGGCACTTGCCCCGGGCGGCACTTCGAGGGGGCGCAGAAAACGCAGAAGAGAAAAGAAAAGAAAAGGAAAATGAAAAAAAAAAATATTCACTTTACATAATTTTGCGCCCCTTCATTCACAGTGCAGCAGAAATAGAGTTTTTGAGGGTTCAAATGCAAAATTTTCTTAAGCTCGGTCGCTTTGCTTCCTCGTTGATCATTTTCTGAATCTCATAATTTTGCGCCCCTATCACATGCTTATAATCATCTTAAACAAGCATTTTGAAAGGGAACAAAATTAATGAAGGTAAATCATAATCTTTAAGGGTTATGCGCCCCCTCCACATCCGCAGAGTAAATGCATCAGAAATGGAGTTTTTGAGGGTCTAAAATGCCACCTTTTTCAAGTCTTCGGTCTCTTTGCCCTCTCGCATGAATACATCCCTTTCCTGTTCTCATAGGTTTTTATAAATAGCCCCCTTTTAAGGGGTTCAGATTTGAAAAATAATGATCCAGTTTTCGTTGCTTTGCTCGCTATCATCTGTAATGTCAATTGTCAAATTGTAAATATTATTGTGAAATTTTCAAATTTCCTGGGTAAAATACGCAGAAATTGCGATTTAACGGATTAAATTTCACAATCTCTCCGTTTGGTGGCTTGTACTATAATACATACATTTGACACGGGGGGGGGGGGGGGGGGACGCAAGTTCAATGTTTGCCCCGGGCGCTATAAGGCCTAGATACGCCATTGACCTCAATCTCCTATCTTTCTTGTCATTCTCTATACCCTCCCTCTCCATCTTCTTACTTCGCCCGCCTTCATCACCTCTGCAAAATAAGGAACCAGAAACATGGGTGATGATGGTTTCATACAATATAAAACTCAACTCTATATAATTTAGATTTACGTAGTACGTATTTCCTTACCCAGTTTCTTAAAGAGAGCTTTATATCATATTATTTGTATCCAGATCAAGCTGTTATATTGCCCCCCCCTCTCTCCCTCTGTCTCACTATACTCTCAATCTCATGTCTCTCCTAGTCATTTTCTTCTCCTCTCTCTCCGTATTCTTACTCCCCCCGCAATCATCACCCCCTCCCCTGCAAAAGAACGAACAAGCCAACAACAATAACAAGAACATTTTTTAAAAAGAAACTAAATAGGTGGTATCTTCTAGTCAATGGCCTGCTAAATGAAAAAAATGGAAAAATCAAGCATGTTAAGCGAAATGTAAGTTGGATCGGAGTTGGGGATTGCAGAGAGAGGAAGAGAGACAGACGTGTGGAACGGCCAATCAACGGAAAATGACCCGGATGGAGAGATACCAGTAAATGGATTATGATTTTCTTTCATGATAAACAGTATCACTCTCTAATAGGATGAATGAGACTACAGGACTTTAAATAATGTTAGAAATTTATTAACGATAAAAAACAGTCAGACATCTGCGATATGGCCGTCTATTTGCCACTGTAATATGCATTTATGTTTTATAAAACTTATTCACTTGTAACTATTCGTTGTAATACAAACTGATAGTAAATGTTTTAGTTTTTAATAACTATAATCTAGTTTTTGTAAAGTATTTATGTAAATCATTTTTTAAATGAAAATCTTGCTCGTTTATGTTCATTGTTTTTTTGTAGAGAGGGAGAACTGATACTTGTATTTACAAAAATGACAAATATATTTGAACACCACGCACCTTCATTGACCTAATAAACCATGATCATGTATACAACTTTAATTCAGCGACGATGGATTCTAGTATCTCACTACATCGTGTAAATGTTTAGCACATACACCTGTAAATTGTCTTCCTTTTAAAAATCTTTCAATACATTTTACGGTATGCGAAATAAAGAAATACAAGATTACAATTCTTGTACCGTGAAAACTCAGTATAACGAGGTCCTCGGGACCATTAAAATTACCTTGTTATAGCAGGAATCTTGTTATATAAGGATTGAAAAACAATAAAATATAAAGAGCTGGGACCGGAATATTACCTTGTTATATCAGGAATATTGTTATATCAGATCTCTTTATATCGAGTTTCCACTGTATATAGTAATATGCAGCAAAAATGAATTTTAACATTTTATGTACAGCAAACATTAA
>CM057160.1:352450-367841 GCA_029962745.1 Echinometra lucunter | reverse complement strand
CTGCAGTAGATTGATATAGATTGCTCTAAATCATGTAATGGTGGGAAGTTGGGCCGGATGGGGTAGCTCGCCTGCCCCTGTAGTTACCATCCCATTGGCAGGTAAACCGCTTGCTGGGCCAAGTTATCCTTTCCCAGCTCGCTCATCATCGTGATGAGTCACGCTCAGTAGTTTGATCTAAATTGTGTAGAGTGCTAAAAACGATATGATGCTCCGAATCACGTAATGGTGGGAAGTTAGGTGGAAGGTGTTTTGGGGGCATTAGCATCACAAGAAAGATGCGAATTGCCACTCTAGGTACCATCCTGTTGGCAGGTAAACTGCTTGCTGGGTCGAGTTACCACCGCCCAGCAATCACTCGATAAATATTTATACCAGTCCTTATGCCACTCAAAAGGCATAAAAGTGTTTACTCTGTACTTGTTCGGTAATAAGTAATGGTAACCGAATATTTTGGCATACTTGAAATTAGTCCAGTTACTATGTTGTGAAAACGGTATTATAAACACTAACTTACATGACTGACCGTGTTTTCATGAGTTTGACACAAGACAAAGTGTCGAGTTTGAATACTGCCTTATGTTAAAGAAGTGTTAAAAACTGCGAGACATATCATTGTTTATTGTCTGAGTGTGCCTTAATATTGTATCCAAATGGCACGGAGTTGGTATCCCTGCATTCTAGCAAATAAGGCAGATTGTTCTGGTATTCTGTATATCTGTTGGTTATACATGTATTATGAATCGTATTCAAATGGCATCACGTTTGTATCGCTGCCTTCGAGCAGAATTAAACAACAAGCAATGGCAATCACGAGTCCACAGAGCTTTCTTTCCAAAATGAATTTTCCCCTACCAAACATTATTTTGTGAGTCTTTTCATGCTTGATTCTCAATCAATCTGAAAACTCTATGCTCCATGAAAACATTTTAACATAGGATACATTTAAATCCGGTCAGGATCAAACTTTCTACAGGCCAAGTGCATTTATCATTCCAGCCTCAAAGAATGATGTACTGTCACGCCGGTCCAGATAGGCCCATAGACTCACAAGCGGACTTGGAACTTTGGCGCGCGCGTAGGACATTATGTTAACTTGAAATTGACTTTGAATGGTTGGTTATGATCTGATGATGATTGAGAAGCTATGAATTTTTGTTATGAAGATATGATGATCATTTGATTTTCACAAAATGGCGCCTTGATGACGTCATGTTGACCTCAAAAAAGTTGCTGGAACTTGTCATAAGGACTGATAACTGACCGAAATTAGATGAAAATTGACAGAACCGATTCTAAGTATTCGACTGCTCAAAAGGGTGGGGGAGCTAGAATAGACATAAAGTAAATAATAAAGAAATAAAATTCAGAAGAAATTAACCGGTGATCTGCTGATAGCGACAGATCACCTAATGCATACCATTTTTTTCCTTCCATTGCCATGTGGAGGAAGGGACTTTTCAAAAAAGATGATTTCAATCTTCCTGCATGCATGTAGCCGGTCGACTTTTAATTTTAGGGGTGTTTCGTGAAACAAGAATGGTGGCGGTCCCAATTTCCTTGGGCGATTAATAGTTCCACATACTCCTTGTCATTGCAGTTATATTCTTGACTTCTGCTCACAGGATGGATCGGCAATCACAAAGATATTATGAAATGAATGGTACAGGGTTATTGAGGATGGCCAAGTTGACGAGCATGGCAATATATTTTATATTTAGGAATAGTTCAAAATTCCCAAGTTCTTTTAGAGCTTCAACTGCACTTGCAAGGCCTACATTCTAGTTACTTTCTGCTTTTTAAATACTTTTTTTTCTACACCTATTAAATTAAAAGAAAAAAATTGTCCTCCGTCTTGTCCACCCCCCCCCCCCCACTCTCATTTTACTTTTTAAAAATGTTTTTGATCTTCTTGTATAATATAAGGAAATGCATCAAAGACTCCAGTTTCTGCAAAGTACAAGTCTGGCTTTTTTCCCATCATATTCCCTCTTATGTCACTTCAAATTTTGTCTAATTCCAATCAATGTAGCAAGGAATTTTTATGACATCTCTGTACGTTATTTTACCTTTATTTTTCCACTTTCATGGTTTGATTCGATTGTTTGTATTTTCATGCCATTGGAAAATCTATTTTTATTGTGTATATTGTCTCATCGTTTGTGATTTATGTACCAGTATTGAATGGGAATGTGATATAAGACTATAAACTAAAATGAGACTAAATCTAGTCGAAAATCTGTCCTTAGACTTACTTCAAAAATATACCTTGCTCCCAGGGTCTAAGACAAAAAAATCCCCTCTGAACAAAATATTTACTCAGGAGACTGTCATATCTAAATGGTCTAGAATTTGCTTCATTCGAATTGGAGAGAGTACGTTATGCAATTTATTTCAGCACGTTCAGACACACGTTTTTCATTTCCAGTCTCCAGTGAGAGAGGGAAAGTTTACCTTTTCTTTTAAACCAGGCTTAATAATTCATATATTTATAATCGATATCTCTCATTGCATGAATTTTCACACGATTTTACTATGTTACCATAGGCAAACAATTCTACAATCTCAAAGAAAGGAAGCGAAATCTGATTGAAATCATTATTGTTACCATGTTCAAGCTGCGTGTTTGTACATGAAACGGATTTTACTTATTATTGTTACCTGGGAGAGTGAAGGTGAAAAGTCATATTTGCAGAATAAGGCCTAAAGAATAGATTTTCAATAAAAGCTGTTTTTGAGCTTGAAATTCATGCAACTTTGAATAGTTCAAGTTCAAGTTCAAATTCAAGTTCAGGTTTTATTTCCAATATAACACAAGACATAATTTTTTTTTCTTCTTTTAAACAGAAATATCGTAAATAAACAAACATACAACATTTTTTCCCCTCTAATTAGCATCAAAAACAAAAATTAAATGTCCGCTTGACGTAGTGTATTAAAAGATTTAAAAAAAATGATATTGGAAAAGAGAAATCCACAAAAAAGCAATGCTTGTAGTGACGTGGATTCCTCAAGAAAGAAAAGGGAAAGTAAAGAAAACATAGAATGTGTGATACAAAGGTAGGTGAAACAGCAGTATATATAGCAGTTGCAGATTCAGTCACACAGTGAGGACTCCGCCAGATGAACGATGCGTTGCGCATTTGAGACAATTAAAGAAGAGAAAGGACAATAGGAAAAGGGAGAAATAAGACAAGATAACAAAAGACAAGACAAGACGAATAGAGGGAGAAGTCTCCCTATTCAGATATAAAACTGACCTGGTTATTCGTCATCCTTGTGTGTTTGAATAAAGATACGGGAGGAAATATAATCCCCAAGTTTGGAAATCAGGGCTCACTTAAATATGCAGCTAATGACATCAAAGGTGATGACTGTATAAACAGTAGGAATATCTTCATATCATTTTATATCATAATACAAGGGTTTATAGTAATCCTGCTCTTTGTTAAATTTCTCTCAAATCTTCATTTATGTCCTCCTCATAATCTCCCTTTATTACATGTATTAGGGCAGTTCAACTTTTTCCATGAATTCTTTAATCCACATTTGCTTTTGATTTTATAAACATGATAAATGGATCTTAATAGATGCAGCATTTAAGATTCCAATTTTCATGTTTATATTTTCATGCGTGTAAAGTATACAAGATAAAGTCAATACTCTATAAACAGAATATGGCAGTGGTCTTTGTCATCGAGTTTTTCAAGAATGAGGTTGTCATAATTGCACTTATTATCATGATTATATGTGCACATGTCGAGCTGTTCCAGAAATGCCAGTAAACTGTTGTTACTTTTTATCATTATAAAATCTCAAGGACCACTGTGAAATATAGCTTTGGAATTCCCATCCTGTTGAACTGAAACTTTCCCGTCACTCACGTCTTTCAAAAGAAAATATAGAAATTATATCACTAGCTCCTACTGTCATGATTATTGATCAACTTATTCCTTTTAGATTGTTTGTTTATTTTAGGATGTTTGTTGTTTGATTTTACTGTGCTGCTTTGTTAAGTCAAGTTATATTCTATGTTTTACCGACTCACTGGGGATCTGCCTTCAATAGTGGAGAGGTAAATGGCCTGTGCGGTTCCCTTTCACATTTGTTATTTTACTGCCATGCATTATATGTATATGTTTGTCATTATTGTTTCGTTTTGAATGGAATGTTTTTTAATGGAATGTGGAAAATAAACTTGAACTTTAACTACACGGACGTTAAGATTACTCGTGACTATACCATGGTAGACGGTTGTTATACTCTTATAGCCATAGGCATGTGATACACATTAATGTAAAACAATATCAAGAGAAGAAGTGATCTGCTAGATTTTTTTAACACAGTTGAAAAGGTTTAAGAAAGGAGGAGTTTTTAGAGGAAAAAGAATATCTGTGAGAGTAAAATCTAAAAGCAGGGAAACACAATGTTGTTCTTTAAAATATTCCTGATAAAATATTCTCAGAACATATAACTACTGTTGGTTAAAAAGAATATTAAGAAAAGGAAACATTTTAACTAAGATTTTCACTATATTCCTCCATATCTCACTGAAGAATAAATTTGTCTATAGTTCAAGTATATTAACATTGAACTGTAGTGATATTCATCTTACCTTAATGGCTTGACATCACTATGTATATTTCCGTATGATTGAAATAATCCTTTTTTATTTGTTATTATTTCATTCTTTATGATTTATGTGATGAAATGAATATGATGCAGAAACTAGACTAAATAGTAATCTATCTATATCTTCAATGGTATGAATTCACAGATTTGCACTCTGTTTGCTACAAAAGGCGAATGATTTCTACAGTCTCAAAGAAAGGAAACGTACTCTGATTGAAATCATATTGTTACCATCTTCACGCAGCCTGTATTTACATGAAAGGTATTGTGATGAATTAATGGACCTGGGAGAGCAAGGGTGAAAGGTCACATCTGTAGAATAGGTGAAATTCATGTTCAGTGAACATCTTGAAAGCCGCTTTTGAGCTTGAAATTCACGTTCCTTTCAACAGACATGACAGAGGCAGTTGTTTGTTCTGTTTCGATTTATCCCTAACAGGGAAAAACAGCATTCTTCCTCCGTCTGTGTATGAGTCTATGCGTATCAAGATGAGATGAAATAATGTCCAACTTGGATCAAGTACCGGCCATAAATCAGGACCCGAGGAAACAGGAAAACAAAAATTAATGTAAAGAATAATAAGATAACTACGTGATTAGAAACAATGATGGGACTGCTTTTATGCAACAAAAGTTACAAGAATTCTTCTTTCTCAGGTTTTATTCACTAATCACTAAAAGCCTCATCAAGAGCAACAATAGTCTGGGTGAAGCGCAAATCCCACTCACCCTAACAACCCCCTTCTTTAATACTTTCTCTTTCTTCCAGGGGAACTCCGAAATCATTGTTGTTTAGTACCATATCAATGAAATCTTAATCAGAAAAGAATATTATATTGAAACTGAAACACCAAACATATCAAACAATTTACGGCTTCGAATGACCAGTAATTACTAACAAATCATCAATGAGTAGGTAGTGCATTATAAGATGTATGTTGTGGAATTGGTCTGTGAGCAGATCAGATATGTTATCGAGTTTTCTCCCCAACTCCTTGATTTCACTCACTGACCGTGGATAATCTTTCATTACCATCAGTTGTATTGATGGCACTGTGGTTATTTACGTGTGATATCCAATGGGTCCTGATGGTCTCATGTATCTTAACTCCGTTCTCTATTAGCATGATTAGTTTAGATTTACGTAGTACGTATTTCCTTCAACATAATACAGTGAATTTTGAACATGTATTGTTCTGACTTTTTGCACTTCCAAGGGCTAACCCAATTTCTTAAAGAGAGCTTTATATCATACAATTTTTATCCAGGTCAAACTGTTATATTGACCACCCTCTCTCTCTTTCTCGCTATACTCTCTACCTCAATCTCCTGTCTCTCCTTGTCATTCTCTCCCCCCTCCCTCTCCCTCTTCTTACTTCCCCCGCAATCATGCTCCCTCTGCAAAAACAGGAACACGGAACATAGGTGATGACGGTTTCATACAATATAAAATTCAACTCTATATTAGTTTACATTTACATATTATGTATTTCCTTACCCAATTTCCGAAAGGTAGCTTTATATCATATTATTTGTATCCAGGTCACACTGTTACATTGCCCCCCCCCTTCTCTCCCTCCCTCTCTCACTATACTCTCTACCTCAATCTTCTGTCTCTCCTTGTCATTCTCTTCCCCTCACTCTTTTTGGACCTGTATTGTTCTGACTTTTGGACTTCCCAAGGGCTAACCCAATTTCTTAAAGAGAGCTTTATATCCTATTATTTATATCAAGGTCAAAATATTATATTGAACCCCTCCCCCCCTCTCTCTCTCCCTCCCTCTCTTCCTCTTTCTCCCTATTATACTCTCTACATTAACTTTCTGTCTCTCCTTTTCATTCTCTTCTCCTCCTTCTCCCTCTTTTTAGTTCCCCCGCAATCATCAACCCCCTCCCTCCCCCTGCAAAAGAAGAAACGAGGAACAAGGGTGATGATAGTTTCATGCAATATAAAACTTAACTCTATATTAGTTTACATTTACATATAGTACGTATTTCCTGCAAAATAATACAGTGATTTTTGGACATGTATTGTTCTGACTTTTGGACTTCCCAAGGGCTAACCCAATTTCTTAAGGAGAGCTGTATATTCTATTATTTATATCCATTATATCCATTTATGTTTTATAAAACTTACTCACCTGTAACTATTCGTTGTAATACAAACTGATAGTAAATGTTTTAGTTTTTAATAACTATGATCTAGTTTTTGTAAAGTATTTTATGTCAATCATTTTTAAAATGAAATTTATCTTGCTTGTTTATGTTCCTTGTTTTTTGTAGGGAGGGAGAACTGATACTTGTATTTACAAAAATGACAAATATATTTGAACACCACGCACCTATCAATGACCTAATAAACCATGATCATGTATACCACTTTAATTCAGCAACGATGGATTCTAGTATCTCACTACATCGTGTATATGTTTAGCACATACACCTGTAAATTGTCTTCCTTTTAAAAATCTTTCAATACATTTTACGGTATGCGAACTAAAGAAATACAAGACTACAATTCTTGTATATAGTAATGTTCAGCAAATATGAATTTTAACATTTTATGCACAGCAAACATTAACTGCAAATCTTCACAAATACGTCTTTCATTCCAAAGTCTGTAATATGCTTCAAACTGTTATACAGAAATTTTAGTAGTAGACAATGTTTAGAGAAATAGTTGTAACACATACAGAAAAATATACATGTAAACTAACATGTTAAAACAAGGTTTAAACCTTCTTCCATAGTACACAAAAATATCAGTTTCACAAGCCGTTTCGTTGTATGATGTAAAATCAAATCCTGAATACCTGGGGAGTGTTTCATGAAATGTCCTGTCAGTGATTCTACTGACATCTCTTATAAGCTACTGAAACCCTTGCATCTGTTTGGCTGAGAGCAAATTCATCAGTAAAGGTCACTTCAGGTCATTTCATGAAACGCCCCCCCCCCCCCCGTATTCTGAAATGCGTTTCAGTGTAGACAACGTGAAAGTTTCCGTAGGCATTAGTTCGTGTTATAGTTATAATATATACATGTATATCAAATTATATTTGTAAACTGAAAAACAAAAACAAAACAAATAAATAAAATCCTTTCTTTAGAAGCTTCCAAGCTGTTGCACTTTACAAATAGCATGATAGAATGCAATATCTAACATAGTCAACTCCTGTCTCTCTGTATACAAAATGTGCAAATTGCTTAATAATACTGAAAACAGCATAGAAGCTTTAACTCGTCAATGTTATAGTGTTATACCCACATTTCATACATCAAAACAGGAAGAGAAGGAAGTCCTTCCTACTGAAACATTATCAAATTCGACATGAATTAGTGTTGTCAATATATCGAAGGCGAAATTAATTAACGATGTTTATAAATCAGGTGCAACATGGACTGAGAATTGGGTTATCTACGACTGTCTATCTCAGCTTGTAATGATCATGATGATATACTTAGTTTAATGTACAAAAGTGACAACCATATCATGCAATGATACATAACAAAGGAATTACCGATGTTTATAAATCAGGTGCAAATGGATGAGTTATCTACGACTGTCTATTTCAGCTTGTAATGATATACTAAGTTTAATATACAAAAGTGACAAACATTTTGCAAACGATACATAACGATGAAAACGTACGAGCCAGATTAGACAATCCGTTCCCCTTGCACTGATCATTACTGATCGAACATTGGTATGAATGCATGTATAAGAGATAATAGTTTTCGTTTTCTCAGAAATGTAACGTACCTCTTATTTCAATTTGGCTCTACACATTTCAAAGTTTATTGCCACGCCAACATAATTTGAAACAGTGATAGATGTACAGAACGGCTATACAAGGATAAACATATTGATACTAAGGAATAAAAGAGTAACACAATTACTTGTAAATGTATATGCACAAGTATTAAGAAATGGACAATTCGCAGTAAATACACACGTAAAACAGATATTATGTACATCATACACCGATATACAGTCCTATCAGACTTACAGAATGAAACAGGGCTGATGCGAATGAATAACAGTTCACTGTGGTTCAACAAATTATACAATGCATATAGGGATAAATAAATAAATATTTATTTACACGTACACTGTACTGATGTTGCAAAAAGGTTTGATAATGATGATGGTTATCAGCATGTACAAAAAGTCATAGTTTTGATTCAGATACTTTACTTAGTTGAATCAGCAGCCGTCAAACAACTTAAGAGTTTATTATTTAAAAAAAAAAAATGTGCGCGGTATCAGCTCATGCAGCAGTGTTCCTTCCAGCTTTAACATGTATAAGTCTTGACAGGAATACATACCTAAATAGACAAACCGTCTGCTGATTAAAACAAGCACTATTTTGGCATACCATAATTTGCAATGAACATGATGAATGAACATTGATCAAATTAACTGTTTGCAAGGTAAATTAGTCCTTACAGAGATACGATGTATATATATACAATTATAGTGAGCATGTATTATTCTGCATCATTGTTTTCTTTGCCACTATACAAGCTAATCGATATCTTCATAATCCTTAATCTCATAAATCATGAGGGGATTACGGATTGGAAGAATATACCAACATTTTTAGAACAATACTATCTAATACTTGGTCTCTGTTCATCTGATTAGGATTGACTGTTCTGTGTAAGGAAAAGTTTCGAGACAGTCAAGCTCACTATTCACTGTCAATAAGCTTTAGGATGAACACCAATAATATAATTTGCGAGAGAGAGAGAGAGAGAGAGAGACCGACAGAACCTGATCCTGTTCATAATACTCTCAAAGACGATGATATACGACAAGTTAGCCATGTGCTTAACAAGTTTTATAATACAGTATACTGTTATTTCCTAATAAAGTATACTGAGTAAGGCATGTTGACTGCTGCAGTCAACGTGCATTTTAGCTAATCATATCTGACATGTGTTATCATGTGTTATGAAACAAATTAATTTTACAATTGCATACATCATATTTCTCAATGAAAGTTATTTTCCAAAGAAGGGTGGACTATGAAATTGATAACAGTAATACCTTGTTCATTAAACATTTGCCATCCATATCAATTGTACAATTTGAAAATATATTTAATCCTGCAAATTCATTGGACAAAAATGTAGTTTTGAATTGAAGTGAAATACCCTTATTATGATTGTGGGAAGGTATTTCCACTGTAGTAATGAAGCAGGTTATCACTACAGGCATGATTAAAAAAAGTCTATTCAGAGTCTGAGAAGATGGCTGAACTGCCGTAGAAATGTAATGAAAATTGCATTTAACTTTCCCCTTGTTGCATAAGATAGAAGAGGTGAGATGCTATGAACGGTAAAATAATGTAACATGTCTCATAAAAGACGACAAGTTTGATCAATATACGAATAAAATTTGTCTTAATGACAGTCAATTACAAAAAAAAATGTTGCGATCTATACATGACATGGATTCTATATACAGATCGCATATTTGATATTTGCCATCCAAACAATCGTCAGTTTTATCTTTATGTGAAAGTATTTAATACACTGAGGTAAGAAGGCAGGTGCGATTACTGTAGTCGTAAAAGAAATGCAAAAAAACGTGTCTTCTATTTGTAGTGTTTAAAAGTTGGATGACCGTTGACCGAAAAGAGCATATTATGCAGCTTTTCTTTCTCCCATGAGAAAGCATTTCATTTACGTTGAACACATCCAAAGCATCTTGATTGGACTCATAAAATCGATATCTATAATGTACGTTTCACACAAATTACTTGAATACCAACATGATTACTCAACAGGAAATTATATTACAATACATTTACGTCGTCGTCTTGAAACAGGTCTGGGTGAATTTTTCAATTCTATCTTGGAGCGATTACTAGTTACTGATGTGCTCTGTGCGCTTTCCGGGCTGCATGTAGCCTGCGAAGATGATCTCTGTCTGTCTTGATTTGTGAGCACGGTGTAATCATCTTCACAATCCCTAGGAGTTTTTTCCTAAAAGTTAGAGAAAGAGACAAAGGGAGGTGTAATGATGAGCCAAACGACGTTATTACTGGAGTGGTAAAAGAGACAGACACAGCTGGCAAGTCTCAAGTCATATACAGAGTTATAACTGAACTTCTTTGCAATTGATTTCATCAACATGATCAAGCAGGGATCACTAACAACTCCCTTATTCAAGACACTTTGTAATATACTGCATAATGTAGAATCTAATGGATTTGGTACCTGTCATTTGTAATCACGCACATTCGTTGTCCTTTATTCCATTACGTTGTCATAGGGATAGGAGAAGAGTGTCTTCACTGTCTTGACATCCTTTCAGAAATAAACAGTTATGTACGAAATTTATCTGTCCTTTACAGCAATACGGGACTCATACCGGACTTACCCTTCGGTTTGTTATGCTCTATCTCGACCTCCATGATCTGACCTTCATTGAATTCACGGATGAAAGCATCCACACTCTCATCAGTCCCACATCTTATGAATCTATGAGAACAAACATAAATCGAGTTTCTTCATTATTGCGAATATAAAATGATTGACAAAGATCAGTTCCTGTTCTATAGCGGAGAGTTTTCAAATTGTTTGATGTCACTATCCATGTCAACTCAAAAACTGATTGAATTTCCATCGATAAGATAATCATTAATTTGTTTAACTGCCTTTAATCGCCTCTCTGAGGCAGTGACACTCGTATTCCGGATAAAATATTTGTTTAGGATGGAAGCATTTCATTTGTACTTTTAACTTGTCCAGTCGAATACAGACTGAAGGAAGATGAGTGTGCACGCGTGGTGTGCGTTGTGTGCTAGAGAAAGAGAAGAAAGGAAAAAAAAAGATATGATAACGGATAAAAGATATATTCAAAATGAAAGATTATTACTTTAAGATTTTTTTTGAAAGAGAGAGAGTTAAAGGGAAGAAAGATATCATAGCGTTCTTTGAACAAACATTTTAATGTCTGACCTGACAGTCTTCAGATGTTTGTGGTGAGTTGAGATGAAGGCTTGCAAGATTGGTTTGATCTTGCTATTGCCAATAATGAGATCTCTGAATGTCACCTTGATGAGCTTAGGACAAGCATTCTGGATAGCACTGGATATGTCACTGGGCTCCTCGTTGAATTCAGCCGGATCATATGCATATTCATACGTTTGAATGGTGAGCTCTATTACTCCTGGTAGGTGGACCCTCCGGATGACATCAGATCTGATCACCCTACGTGCTTGTAGGGTTACCTTCTTCAAACTGTCAAGCATAGAACCACAACCTTGCCATTGTTGCAGTGTCATATCATCTATAGTCAGCTCACTCAGGGTGGGGATCGTGTCACCAGCCTGGTCGTTTTCCTGTACATATAGAAGAAAATTTCACTCGCAATAAGGAGAGCACTGGGTGAAAATAAAATATTGTCTTTAATTTTTATGCTAGAAAAATAAAAGACAAAAGAGGGACTCGTCAGCGATATTTTTTGATGGAGAGAGTCTCAATCTGTTGAGGAAAAAATCATGATAATAATGATGATGATGATGATGATGATGATGATGATCTTACGTCTCTATGGACTTCCAAAGAACTTTGCATATATTATTACCCCGGCTTTAGCACGGCAGCCATTACAGCGCACAAGCAATTTACAGTAAAAAAAAAAAAAGAAAAAAAAAGAGGGACCCCAGAATTGCTGGTCCTAGGTGTAAACAGACTTCATACCGATTACATGTACTACCAGTTTACTTCGTGTGCAAAGTACACCAAACCTGACAGAGTGCATTTCAATAGTCATACCTACATAAAAAGAGTGAAATTTTACGAAAATTTTGAGCAATGATGAAAATTTCTTTGAAAAATTACCTTCCAAACCATTTAAAAAACCAACAACAGCAACGTCTGAAAGTAAAATGTACCTTCTCCTATTTTTGATTTTCCCTCAGTGCTTTATATGAAAATACATGTTCTTCAACTTAAGCTTACAGATTTACTGCCAAAACAAATTATACTTGAGGACCACATAATTTTTTTTAAATTGCGACCATTAATTAAAAATTTCTGATTGTTATCTAATTGCTTAAATTATTATCGTTTCTGTTTTAACAATTTTGATGGTAAAATGAAAAACAGTAGGAAATCAAAGTGAGCAGTAAAATGATATTTGTATCATAGGAAAGTGGAAATATACAGAATCGGTGCATTTTACGAAGGCATCAGCAATAAATGCGTGAAATAGACTCTTTAGATATCGTATGAAATAGATCAAATGGAATATGAAACAGACTTTGTAGATAAAGTATAACATACTTTTTATATCTCATTTTTACTTTTAGTACAAGGGCAGACAAAACAGGCAAGACAGGCTTTTCTCTAACTTTGGTGGTTGTTGAGGTTTATGGCTTAAAAGTTTTAACAAGAAAATGCATAAATCAAAGAGAGTGACTTACCAAATGATTCGACCTACATATTCAATAAATAACTAATACTAATAATAAAAAAGTAGGAAAAGAATATAAAGAGAATTACGCTCCACCGTAGCGACCAATATTTACAGGATTCCTCGCTCCTGTTTTTTGTCTAAAATACAGTGTATATGTTTTTTTTTAATATGATATTGGATTGTGAATTAAAGCAAGATGTATTTGGAAAATGTGACCATCACTTGGCAGTGTTTGACTGTGTTTTGTTCATGTCCCGTCTGTGAAACCCACTGACAAACTGGACTATCTACAACTCATATCCAATACGATTGAGAATTCTTGCTCTATCTCGCCAATAGACCTTCGTCCTTGCTTCGACCTCCGGACCTCCCCGAGTGGGTGCCAACAAGAGACGATCCCCTTTCTGATGAGAAGAATACCCGCAGAAGAGGAAAGCGCGGAGGGATCAGCCCGACCCCCTCACTCAGTGTTATTTAGGGTACGCATATGCTTGTTCCCAATTGCAAGTACCCCCCCCCCCTATCTCCGGACAGCCAAAATTTCTGAAATCCCCCTTTCGCGGGCTTTTCCTTCCTTGAAGACCCCCTAAATCCGGAGCACTGCTCAATTCATACCCTCTCAGGTGAGCTCTCATTTCCTTACCGAAGATTTCGGGAAGACGCATGCGGTCCCTCCGACCCTGGAGTGGGGGGGGGGGGGGGCGGGGGGATCAGGCAGCGGGTCTGAGAAGGGGTCATCGTACTGCACTACCAACAATCACCCTTAGCAATGTAAGATCAATTACGAACAAAATCGACGAATTGCGGGCAAACGGGCAAACGTTAGTTATGATCATGAATACAGAATCTCAGGTATGATATGTATAACGGAAACCTAGTTATGTTAGGATATTTAATCTAACAATAATAAAATAAAAGGATTCTATTCCATAAGATTAGATCGCTGTTTCGAAGAGACATATATAAAAATAAAGGAGGTGGGCTCTGCATGTATGTTAACAAACGGTGGTGCAGCAACATTACGAACATATCGAATATCTCGTCCAAAGATATCGAAAAGATGTGTGTTTCATTTCGCCCTTTTTATTTGGCAAGAGAATTCCCAAATTCAATGTACTCCTAGTTTATATACCTTCGAGCTCAGAGAAAGGAAACACAAAACAAATTATACAGGAACAAGTGAGTGAACTCGGAATACAGTCCGCCGATGCCCCCGTTATATTAGGCGATTTTAGTCATTGTGACTTGGAAACTGTTATGCCCCATTATGTTGACACAGCAACAATTAGGGGGCGAAACATTTTAGATAAATGTTATTGCTCAGTTGGGGATGCCTATAAGTCTTAAATTCGAGCTGGGATTGCTGCATCTGATCACCATACTACTCTTGCCAAGCTACAGACAGAAGATTAAACGGGAAAAGCCAATGAAAAGAGTGATAAAAGTGTGGGACAATGAATCGAGTGAATTGCTTCAAACTGCATTTGATATCACTGATTGGGACACGTTTCATGACGAATGTGATGACATACATGAGCTTACGAATACAATAAATAGTTATGTCACTTTCTGTGAAGATTTACACATTCGACCTAAAGAAATAAAAATCTATCCCAATGGCAAGTCCTGGTTTTAATGGAAAGATAAAAGCAACCAAAGAGGAAAAGAAGAACGAGTTTAAGAATGAAAATCATGATCGGAAGAAAGAGATAACTAGAGAAATAAAAATACAAGTCAGTAAAGCAAAGCGAAAATACGGAGAAAGGCTAGAACGGTGCTTCATGACGTAAAATCCCAAGAACGCGTGGAAATGCTTAGGGGCGATGACGGACTATTCCAACAAAAAGCATAATAACAATTTCGAGCACGAAGAAAATGCAAAAGAAAAGACAAATGAACTTAACTCATTCTTCTGCTGCTTCGAAAACCGAGATTGTCAAGAATAGGCATTTAACACTATAGAACCCCTTATCCTAGTAAAGAAACTATACTAGATCTACATGTTCAGCGATCTCTTATATTGTGGCCTGGACACAGAACGTCAATGTCCAAGGTGTTCTCTCCGACGAACTCATCACAATCATTGGTAACCCACAAGGGTGTGTCCTCTCGGCGACCCTATTTACCCTGTAACCAATGACTGTATGTCAAATACTCCATCTTCTCACATACTTAAATATGCAGATGATACAGTAATAGTAGGATTGATCGAAAATGAAAGTGAATTTGATTATAGAGCTACCATTTCCATGTTTGAAAGCTAGTGTAAGGAAAGCCATTTACTGCGGAACTCAAAGAAAACAGAAGAAATTGTCTTTGACTTTAGAC
>CM057160.1:330547-351950 GCA_029962745.1 Echinometra lucunter | reverse complement strand
AAAATTTTTCTTTAAAAATCACGTAATTAAGCTCTGAACTACTGGTGGTAATAGCAAAGCATTCCGATTATGTATTTCATAAATGGTTCATACTACTGAACATGTTAATGATTTTTCCAAAATGAACAACAACATACTTTTTTAGAAGCTTCCAACATGAATTGTGAGAGAAAAAATACACTTAATAACGTAAAAACAACAACAACAAATCCCAGTTAATACGAGTGTACATCAAGTGATGTTTACATCATCTTTTTAGTTACAAGCAACGAAAAAAAAAAACCGGAAGCATTATTATATCTTACAGTTTTTTTAATGGTACTCAAGTAGACTTCCTTTTATATCACAACATTTGGGTTTTTACTTTCCGTAATATTTGCAATTAGAATTATCATCCATAATTCAAAGTTTCTGAAAAGTATAAATAGACTTCTCAATAGAAGCTTCTTTTGATGAAGAATTTAATGGAATGAACATGACTGGTGTCTCCTTGTTATTCTCAAGCATCAGTGTTATCATGGCAAACCAATATTACTGGTTTTGGGACCCATGTTTCTCCTTTTCTTAAAATAGTTCGGGTTCTTTTTGGACGTCATATAGCTGGGTCACATTTCGATTATATTCATCTCTGTTCATAATATTAAGATCTTGTCGCGGAGTGTAAAAAAAAAAAGAAGACACATTCCAACACTTGGCGGATGGAAGAGAAAGACGCGTGCATTTGTGTATAGATAACAACACAAAGGTAATATTCGAGACATGAAGAAAGGGTTAACTAGACTCCGTTCTCATCATGAACATGATGAAAACCTTAGGAGAAAACGAATCTCTGCACTAAAAGAGGTCTTTCAATAAAGTCAAATTTGAACCTTTTTGATTGTTTTAAATATCTGATACTCCTTTTTATAAAACGGGTTCAAGGATGTAGCCAATAGCGAGTGCGTATGCATGTCACGTGTTCATGCTTTAATTCTACGCAACCTTCCAGCCGTACATTTTTTGTGCAACACTGTGCATTTTTCGATGCATCACTTTACCTCTAGCGCGTAAAAAGTTAGACGCGCGCCATGAAATACGCATTATTTCTAGATCACAAAAAGGATTTAATGCGCTTACTCAGGGGCGCATCATCACATACTGCCTAGCTGGCTACGCTTGTGATGATGTCATAAAATAAGAGAAAGCAAATGTTGCCTCCTTGTCTGTGCGACCTGAGGAAATTTTGAGCGGTTTTAACAAATTTTACACTACAAAGTCACACTGCCGACCCATTTTATAAAACAAATAATAGACAGATTTAAATTCGTGATTTTAGTGGCGATGCAGGCATCTCGGGTATTTACAATATTATGCAAAAGCACATTGTAAATACCCTCGAGTGCACTGCATCGCCACTGACACACTCATAGCTGTGCATTATTTGTATAATATTGTTCAAATAATTCTTCACAATACCAAAGGCACATTCCAACTGGCACTTTGATCAATGGGATTTTCCCTCTGCATAGAATCATTAACCGATTAAAGAGTAAAGGCAGTTCCAGTCTCTAGACAAAGCAATGAAAGGAAATTATTTCAACGAGACTTCCTCTTATAAAAAAAGAAAACAATTTGTTAAGCTTTCCGTAAGATTACAGATCGCGATTACAGAATTATTGAAAATCATTCAAAATGATAAGTTTAAAGGGGGTACCCAATGCTGAAACAATGTTAGTTCATTTAAAAGAGCGTGATTTCATTAGCAGAATATCATCTGCCTAAAGTTTTTTTAAAAGTCGTGTTGCCAAGGAAACCCCAAAATGTGGTAAGATTTCGGGATATTTTTGACCCCTCAGCTGTGACCCAGTTTCAACTGGGTACCCACTTTGACGTCAAAATGACGTAAAAGTGGGTACCTTGTACCAATTCCAGCAAAATGTGGCAACCTATAAAACATATTGTACAGCCTAGCGCGTAGCACAACTGCAGTGCGCGAAGCAGGGTACCCACTTTGACGTCATACCCCATCCCCAAATTTTTTGGTCAACTCTTGACATTTTATGAGAAAATTAGGCAAAATGCATTGATTTCGATTGAAAATCATCAAATTTCTAATGTTACTCCTCTTATAATTCCATTCTCGATCATTTATCAAAAAAATGTTTACCATTGTGTAATCACTTTAAAGAAAAAAATCGACTGCAGAAAAAAAAAACGGTATAGAGCCATATTGATTGGAATGGAAATGAAATAGTAATAATTAATGAAACAGTTGAGCAATTAGATATTGTATGATATTTTAATTTACATATATTTACTTTCGATTTTATTATTACACTGATTAAGACCAAAAGTAAAGACAAACAGATAATAGATTAAAAACATGAATAGATACTGAACTGATATAAAATTTTTCTTTAAAAATCACGTAATTAAGCTCTGAACTACTGGTGGTAATAGCAAAGCATTCCGATTATGTATTTCATAAATGGTTCATACTACTGAACATGTTAATGATTTTTCCAAAATGAACAACAACATACTTTTTTAGAAGCTTCCAACATGAATTGTGAGAGAAAAAATACACTTAATAACGTAAAAACAACAACAACAAATCCCAGTTAATACGAGTGTACATCAAGTGATGTTTACATCATCTTTTTAGTTACAAGCAACGAAAAAAAAAAACGGAAGCATTATTATATCTTACAGTTTTTTTAATGGTACTCAAGTAGACTTCCTTTTATATCACAACATTTGGGTTTTTACTTTCCGTAATATTTGCAATTAGAATTATCATCCATAATTCAAAGTTTCTGAAAAGTATAAATAGACTTCTCAATAGAAGCTTCTTTTGATGAAGAATTTAATGGAATGAACATGACTGGTGTCTCCTTGTTATTCTCAAGCATCAGTGTTATCATGGCAACCAATATTACTGGTTTTGGGACCCATGTTTCTCCTTTTCTTAAAATAGTTCGGGTTCTTTTTGGACGTCATATAGCTGGGTCACATTTCGATTATATTCATCTCTGTTCATAATATTAAGATCTTGTCGCGGAGTGTAAAAAAAAAAAGAAGACACATTCCAACACTTGGCGGATGGAAGAGAAAGACGCGTGCATTTGTGTATAGATAACAACACAAAGGTAATATTCGAGACATGAAGAAAGGGTTAACTAGACTCCGTTCTCATCATGAACATGATGAAAACCTTAGGAGAAAACGAATCTCTGCACTAAAAGAGGTCTTTCAATAAAGTCAAATTTGAACCTTTTTGATTGTTTTAAATATCTGATACTCCTTTTTATAAAACGGGTTCAAGGATGTAGCCAATAGCGAGTGCGTATGCATGTCACGTGTTCATGCTTTAATTCTACGCAACCTTCCAGCCGTACATTTTTTGTGCAACACTGTGCATTTTTCGATGCATCACTTTACCTCTAGCGCGTAAAAAGTTAGACGCGCGCCATGAAATACGCATTATTTCTAGATCACAAAAAGGATTTAATGCGCTTACTCAGGGGCGCATCATCACATACTGCCTAGCTGGCTACGCTTGTGATGATGTCATAAAATAAGAGAAAGCAAATGTTGCCTCCTTGTCTGTGCGACCTGAGGAAATTTTGAGCGGTTTTAACAAATTTTACACTACAAAGTCACACTGCCGACCCATTTTATAAAACAAATAATAGACAGATTTAAATTCGTGATTTTAGTGGCGATGCAGGCATCTCGGGTATTTACAATATTATGCAAAAGCACATTGTAAATACCCTCGAGTGCACTGCATCGCCACTGACACACTCATAGCTGTGCATTATTTGTATAATATTGTTCAAATAATTCTTCACAATACCAAAGGCACATTCCAACTGGCACTTTGATCAATGGGATTTTCCCTCTGCATAGAATCATTAACCGATTAAAGAGTAAAGGCAGTTCCAGTCTCTAGACAAAGCAATGAAAGGAAATTATTTCAACGAGACTTCCTCTTATAAAAAAGAAAACAATTTGTTAAGCTTTCCGTAAGATTACAGATCGCGATTACAGAATTATTGAAAATCATTCAAAATGATAAGTTTAAAGGGGGTACCCAATGCTGAAACAATGTTAGTTCATTTAAAAGAGCGTGATTTCATTAGCAGAATATCATCTGCCTAAAGTTTTTTTAAAAGTCGTGTTGCCAAGGAAACCCCAAAATGTGGTAAGATTTCGGGATATTTTTGACCCCTCAGCTGTGACCCAGTTTCAACTGGGTACCCACTTTGACGTCAAAATGACGTAAAAGTGGGTACCTTGTACCAATTCCAGCAAAATGTGGCAACCTATAAAACATATTGTACAGCCTAGCGCGTAGCACAACTGCAGTGCGCGAAGCAGGGTACCCACTTTGACGTCATACCCCATCCCCAAATTTTTTGGTCAACTCTTGACATTTTATGAGAAAATTAGGCAAAATGCATTGATTTCGATTGAAAATCATCAAATTTCTAATGTTACTCCTCTTATAATTCCATTCTCGATCATTTATCAAAAAAATGTTTACCATTGTGTAATCACTTTAAAGAAAAAATCGACTGCAGAAAAAAAAAACGGTATAGAGCCATATTGATTGGAATGGAAATGAAATAGTAATAATTAATGAAACAGTTGAGCAATTAGATATTGTATGATATTTTAATTTACATATATTTACTTTCGATTTTATTATTACACTGATTAAGACCAAAAGTAAAGACAAACAGATAATAGATTAAAAACATGAATAGATACTGAACTGATATAAAATTTTTCTTTAAAAATCACGTAATTAAGCTCTGAACTACTGGTGGTAATAGCAAAGCATTCCGATTATGTATTTCATAAATGGTTCATACTACTGAACATGTTAATGATTTTTCCAAAATGAACAACAACATACTTTTTTAGAAGCTTCCAACATGAATTGTGAGAGAAAAAATACACTTAATAACGTAAAAACAACAACAACAAATCCCAGTTAATACGAGTGTACATCAAGTGATGTTTACATCATCTTTTTAGTTACAAGCAACGAAAAAAAAAAACGGAAGCATTATTATATCTTACAGTTTTTTTAATGGTACTCAAGTAGACTTCCTTTTATATCACAACATTTGGGTTTTTACTTTCCGTAATATTTGCAATTAGAATTATCATCCATAATTCAAAGTTTCTGAAAAGTATAAATAGACTTCTCAATAGAAGCTTCTTTTGATGAAGAATTTAATGGAATGAACATGACTGGTGTCTCCTTGTTATTCTCAAGCATCAGTGTTATCATGGCAAACCAATATTACTGGTTTTGGGACCCATGTTTCTCCTTTTCTTAAAATAGTTCGGGTTCTTTTTTGGACGTCATATAGCTGGGTCACATTTCGATTATATTCATCTCTGTTCATAATATTAAGATCTTGTCGCGGAGTGTAAAAAAAAAAGAAGACACATTCCAACACTTGGCGGATGGAAGAGAAAGACGCGTGCATTTGTGTATAGATAACAACACAAAGGTAATATTCGAGACATGAAGAAAGGGTTAACTGTCATAAATGCCTTCGTTTTGATCATGCTTAAATTCGTTCGCTAAACTTCCATTTCGCAGGCTAGACTCCGTTCTCATCATGAACATGATGAAAACCTTAGGAGAAAACGAATCTCTGCACTAAAAGAGGTCTTTCAATACAGTCAAATTTGAACCTTTTTGATTGTTTTAAATATCTGATACTCCTTTTATAAAACGGGTTCAAGGATGTAGCCAATAGCGAGTGCGTATGCATGTCACGTGTTCATGCTTTAATTCTACGCAACCTTCCAGCCGTACATTTTTTTGTGCAACACTGTGCATTTTGGATGCATCACTTTACCTCTAGCGCGTAAAAAGTTAGACGCGCGCCATGAAATACGCATTATTTCTAGATCACAAAAAGGATTTAATGCGCTTACTCAGGGGCGCATCATCACATACTGCCTAGCTGGCTACGCTTGTGATGATGTCATAAAATAAGAGAAAGCAAATGTTGCCTCCTTGTCTGTGCGACCTGAGGAAATTTTGAGCGGTTTTAACAAATTTTACACTACAAAGTCATACAGCCGACCCGTTTTATAAAACAAATAATAGACAGATTTAAATTTGTGATTTTAGTGGCGATGCAGGCATCTCGGGTATTTACAATATTATGCAAAAGCACATTGTAAATACCCTCGAGTGCACTGCATCGCCACTGACACACTCATAGCTGTGCATTATTTGTATAATATTGTTCAAATAATTCTTCACAATACCAAAGGCACATTCCAACTGGCACTTTGATCAATGGGATTTTCCCTCTGCATAGAATCATTAACCGATTGAAAGAGTAAAGGCAGTTCCAGTCTCTAGACAAAGCAATGAAAGGAAATTATTTCAACGAGACTTCCTCTTATAAAAAAAGAAAACAATTTTTTAAGCTTTCCGTAAGATTACAGATCGCGATTACAGAATTATTGAAAATCATTCAAAATGATAAGTTTAAAGGGAGTACCCAATGCTGAAACAATGTTAGTTCATTTAAAAGAGCGTGATTTCATTAGCAGAATATCATCTGCCTAAAGTTTTTTTAAAAGTCGTGTTGCCAAGGAAACCCCAAAATGTGGTAAGATTTCGGGATATTTTTGACCCCTCAGCTGTGACCCAGTTTCAACTGGGTACCCACTTTGACGTCAAAATGACGTAAAAGTGGGTACCTTGTACCAATTCCAGCAAAATGTGGCAACCTATAATACATATTGTACAGCCTAGCGCGTAGCACAACTGCAGTGCGCGAAGCAGGGTACCCACTTTGACGTCATACCCCATCCCCAAATTTTTTGGTCAACTCTTGACATTTTATGAGAAAATTAGGCAAAATGCATTGATTTCGATTGAAAATCATCAAATTTCTAATGTTACTCCTCTTATAATTCCATTCTCGATCATTTATCAAAAAAATGTTTACCATTGTGTAATCACTTTAAAGAAAAAAATCGACTGCAGAAAAAAAAACGGTATAGAGCCATATTGATTGGAATGGAAATGAAATAGTAATAATTAATGAAACAGTTGAGCAATTAGATATTGTATGATATTTTAATTTACATATATTTACTTTCGATTTTATTATTACACTGATTAAGACCAAAAGTAAAGACAAACAGATAATAGATTAAAAACATGAATAGATACTGAACTGATATAAAATTTTTCTTTAAAAATCACGTAATTAAGCTCTGAACTACTGGTGGTAATAGCAAAGCATTCCGATTATGTATTTCATAAATGGTTCATACTACTGAACATGTTAATGATTTTTCCAAAATGAACAACAACATACTTTTTTAGAAGCTCCCAACATGAATTGTGAGAGAAAAAATACACTTAATAACGTAAAAACAACAACAACAAATCCCAGTTAATACGAGTGTACATCAAGTGATGTTTACATCATCTTTTTAGTTACAAGCAACGAAAAAAAAAACGGAAGCATTATTATATCTTACAGTTTTTTTAATGGTACTCAAGTAGACTTCCTTTTATATCACAACATTTGGGTTTTTACTTTCCGTAATATTTGCAATTAGAATTATCATCCATAATTCAAAGTTTCTGAAAAGTATAAATAGACTTCTCAATAGAAGCTTCTTTTGATGAAGAATTTAATGGAATGAACATGACTGGTGTCTCCTTGTTATTCTCAAGCATCAGTGTTATCATGGCAAACCAATATTACTGGTTTTGGGACCCATGTTTCTCCTTTTCTTAAAATAGTTCGGGTTCTTTTTGGACGTCATATAGCTGGGTCACATTTCGATTATATTCATCTCTGTTCATAATATTAAGATCTTGTCGCGGAGTGTAAAAAAAAAAGAAGAAACATTCCAACACTTGGCGGATGGAAGAGAAAGACGCGTGCATTTGTGTATAGATAACAACACAAAGGTAATATTCGAGACATGAAGAAAGGGTTAACTGTCATAAATGCCTTCGTTTTGATCATGCTTAAATTCGTTCGCTAAACTTCCATTTCGCAGGCTAGACTCCGTTCTCATCATGAACATGATGAAAACCTTAGGAGAAAACGAATCTCTGCACTAAAAGAGGTCTTTCAATAAAGTCAAATTTGAACCTTTTTGATTGTTTTAAATATCTGATACTCCTTTTTATAAAACGGGTTCAAGGATGTAGCCAATAGCGAGTGCGTATGCATGTCACGTGTTCATGCTTTAATTCTACGCAACCTTCCAGCCGTACATTTTTTTGTGCAACACTGTGCATTTTGGATGCATCACTTTACCTCTAGCGCGTAAAAAGTTAGACGCGCGCCATGAAATACGCATTATTTCTAGATCACAAAAAGGATTTAATGCGCTTACTCAGGGGCGCATCATCACATACTGCCTAGCTGGCTACGCTTGTGATGATGTCATAAAATAAGAGAAAGCAAATGTTGCCTCCTTGTCTGTGCGACCTGAGGAAATTTTGAGCGGTTTTAACAAATTTTACACTACAAAGTCATACTGCCGACCCGTTTTATAAAACAAATAATAGACAGATTTAAATTCGTGATTTTAGTGGCGATGCAGGCATCTCGGGTATTTACAATATTATGCAAAAGCACATTGTAAATACCCTCGAGTGCACTGCATCGCCACTGACACACTCATATCTGTGCATTATTTGTATAATATTGTTCAAATAATTCTTCACAATACCAAAGGCACATTCCAACTGGCACTTTGATCAATGGGATTTTCCCTCTGCATAGAATCATTAACCGATTGAAAGAGTAAAGGCAGTTCCAGTCTCTAGACAAAGCAATGAAAGGAAATTATTTCAACGAGACTTCCTCTTATAAAAAAAGAAAACAATTTGTTAAGCTTTCCGTAAGATTACAGATCGCGATTACAGAATTATTGAAAATCATTCAAAATGATAAGTTAAAGGGGGTACCCAATGCTGAAACAATGTTAGTTCATTTAAAAGAGCGTGATTTCATTAGCAGAATATCATCTGCCTAAAGTTTTTTTAAAAGTCGTGTTGCCAAGGAAACCCCAAAATGTGGTAAGATTTCGGGATATTTTTGACCCCTCAGCTGTGACCCAGTTTCAACTGGGTACCCACTTTGACGTCAAAATGACGTAAAAGTGGGTACCTTGTACCAATTCCAGCAAAATGTGGCAACCTATAATACATATTGTACAGCCTAGCGCGTAGCACAACTGCAGTGCGCGAAGCAGGGTACCCACTTTGACGTCATACCCCATCCCCAAATTTTTTGGTCAACTCTTGACATTTTATGAGAAAATTAGGCAAAATGCATTGATTTCGATTGAAAATCATCAAATTTCTAATGTTACTCCTCTTATAATTCCATTCTCGATCATTTATCAAAAAAATGTTTACCATTGTGTAATCACTTTAAAGAAAAAAATCGACTGCAGAAAAAAAAAGTTATTGAATGAACATTTCGGTGATGTCTTCTTGTTATTCCTGTAGTCATGGTAGTACCAGTGTTATTATGGTTCGCTTGTGATAATTATTCCTCTGGTTCTTTTTGGAAGTCATAGATGGGTCACATTTCGACTTCATCATCATGATCATTTATGAAATGTCACCACACAGTCTCAAAAACATTACTAAACTTGGCGAATTGGAGAGAAAGACACATTTATGGTAAATAACAACACAAAGAGATTACTCGAGGCCTGAAGAAAGAATAGCTGCCATAAATTTCTTCGGTGTAATCATCCATGAGTTCTTTTTCTTATTTTTTTTTTTATTTCGCTGGGTTAGATGTCATCATTGAAATGGGACATGATAAAAACCTTACATAAAAATCGTCTGCACTAAAATAGTTCTTTACATGAAGTCAACTTTGAATTCTTCCCGTTCCGCAATTCATAGAGACACAATGATTGCAACTGACACTGTGATAGATGGCATTCTCCCTATACCACCGAATCATTAACGGGTTAAATGCATAGGCTCATTACGAGACCATCTAAGCATGTTTCATCACTA
This sequence comes from Echinometra lucunter, assembly GCA_029962745.1. Classification (NCBI taxonomy): domain Eukaryota; kingdom Metazoa; phylum Echinodermata; class Echinoidea; order Camarodonta; family Echinometridae; genus Echinometra; species Echinometra lucunter. The sequence continues at coordinate 341,914 of CM057160.1, read as the reverse complement.
TGAAAATCAGTGATAATCATCATCCCCATCATTATAAAGGAATAGGGATATAAGAATAAGGATGATAATAATGATAAATGATAAAAAGTAGCCGAGTAACAATGAGGACAATAATGATGCTTGTATAATAATATTATTGATGATTCAAATGATAATGATCATAATGAAGAGAAGGAGAAAAGAGGATCAAATCAACAACAACAAATAATGATGATGATAAGCATTGTGATGTAATCAAATACGTAAGTAAAGAAAGAATGAGTTCTTTGTCATGGGCCATAAATAATCGTACCCACGACGTAGTCAAAACTTTCAAAATTATTAAGACAAATCAAGTTCTTTAAGATATACAGTATAAATGAAAACATCAGTGTACTATGTGAAACACTGTATATAAACATTTTCTCGTTCGATTTCCCCACTTCCTTTTCTTCTACTCTTCTCTCTCCCCCCCCCCCCTCGCTCTGTCTGTCTGTCTGTCTGTCTCTCTCTCTCTCTATCTCTCTCATTCTTTCCCATTTTTCTTGTATTTATTGTTAATTGTATGTCCAGGCGTACCATCACACGCTCCTTGCTTTTCAGGACTCTCCGCCGTCTTCCTTATCGGTTACGTCCTATTGTTATGATGTACATATTTCTAAGTTCTTTGTAAAATGTTTGAAAATAATTGGGAGAAGAAAAAATTGTTTTGAATTCACATGAAATGGGTTGATATAAATCATGAAATACTGTTTTCTTTGTCCTTTTTGAAACAGACATCGCTTGATAATTTGATTTTTCTATGTCTTTTATCGATTCCATAAACCATCAAACAATACATGAAAATTAACATTTTCATTTTTTTTTTAATAATCAACAAAAATAAATTAAAGAGATCACCATTGCATTTCCACTAAAAGTGATAGGGGAAATACCATGTATGATAAAAACAAAGAACTCAAATAGAATGGAATCTATACAGTTAAGTTCGAACCACTCAGTGGTTCACAACCCCCAAAGTCCCATCCTCAGCCCCCTCCCTCCTCCGGTGGACGGTGGGCTCCGGGCTCTTCCTTGTTGGTTATTATACATGTTAGATTTTCCCATTCACATAAACGGATAGTAAGAGTTCCCCTCACCGATACCAATTTTCTCTCCTCTAATCTATCTTCTACACTATCATTCTTAATTTCTCTATATGAAGATGGTTTCTCATGTAATTTGTAATAGTAATTGGTGTTTTTCTTTATTGCTCTCCTCCTTCCCAAACAGACTTTCTTTCCAACTGAAATTCGGTATAAAATTGACACAATCCAAAAGTGTCGTACATGTTTCCCAGATTAATTACGCAAACTTGCAGGAATTAAATAAATATTCATATGTTTCTTCTATATCACAGAAAGAACATAAGTTACTTGATACAAAACCAAACCGAAACAGGTGATGGTTTGTGTATAATAATCTTTATGTCTTTCTGCGAAAGAACGCGTCCGGTACGCAAAATACAAGAATGCAAAAAATAAAATGTCTATTTTGACATACTGGAATAGAATTTTAGCAAAGATCATACCACATGAAGATTGTACATCAGTTTACAAGGTCTACATGCTACATGTAAATTTATTAATCATCGTTTCAGAATTTGATTTTCAATAATTTTCCATTTTGCGTTCCGGACACAACGACATAAGACGCCTTTAAAGTTTAAACTGGAATTCGCTCAGCCGACTATTTAGTGTACATTGTCTTAGTCTTAAAGATATATTTTCTACAGCCTTGTAAAAAAAAACTCATAATTTCTTTCCATTCTGTTAAAAGCCAATGGTTCAATTCCTCCTTTCTCGATGATATGTAAATATATATGTTATTTCCCCTCCAAAAATGAAATCAGTTATTTTCAACCTCTTTAAAATTCCTTTTTCCAAACCAAAAGTACATTCGCATAATGTGCTTTAACCTAGCACTTTAAAATCTAATTATGCAAGGTATCTATCAGATTTCAGTTTGCCATTAACTGATTATTTCCTAAAATATGTTTTAATATGTTTACTGCTTTTTCGTGCATCTTCTCATCGTGTATATAATTTCCTTTAAATCCTATAAGCGAATTGTTGAAAATGATCACATCACCATTGTATCGATATTACTTACACCTCTTATTTTGTCTCGTATTCACCCAATCTTCTAATAAATCCGTGTAAAATTGTGGAGCTGTAACTTTTAAGTTTTAACAACACTTAAATAATCACAAGGAAAATATGAATTCTCCCCCTGCGTGTCGTGTGACAAAGTTGAAATATTTCTTCCATTTCATATCTTCATTCTTATTTAGAATCTTTTAACCCTTATAATTCGCTGTGATTTGCAGTAAAGTTCCTTTGGATGGAGAAAGGAATTGGGGATTGCCAGATTAGATTTCACTTCTTTTTGATTCTGTTTTGTGTGCCTCCCTTGTTCAAACTTACTTGAAAACATCAGTCAGTGCCTCATTTTTATCTGATGATAGATAGTTTTTTTTTATCGTGGGTAGTTGTAATGTCCTATTTGCAATGCGATACACAATTTGTCAATTCAGTTATCTGCTGATGTCTAATGCTATTCTCTAGTTATGAATGGTGTTGTACAGATCGTCATTTCGAATATTGTATTTTGGCTGTCAAAACCACTGATTATTACAAACAGATTTTGATCCGATAGGCAACATTTGTTATGCAGAAGCAGTTAATGTCAACCCAAACATAGTCAATATAAACATGTTATGGGTAAAGGTACGCAATTGTTCTTTTAAATTTGCAAGTATATCCTAAAAGTTTGTTGAATTGTATTTTGAATGCCTCTTCCCTTTTCACCAGTGTATTTGGAGAGGGCATGCAAGAGGCATTTTATCTTCCCCGATAAATTTTCAATAAAGACAAAAAATATAACTGAGCTACTCGGCGAATTGCTATTGAAAACTGATGAACTATGCACATCTTTTTCAAACTTCTTTGCTCGCCCCATTGAGACCTCACAAAAATCATTGTTATGGAGAGGATTTGTGCATATGGCAGTATGACTATCAAACGATGTAGGCCTACGGACATAAGTTCTGTTTTAAGCAGTCTTCATCTAATGATTTGGGGCAATTCGAACTCGGTCAGCATGCATGCAGTGATAGTTGCAGACTTGCAGAAGTAGTGAGGTAGATCTTGCCCTCTTTACATTCATATATGAGTACCAAATGAAGAATCAAAGCTGTCGAACAGGAAATGTAGTTACTTCCAGCCGAGCTAAAGGTGTCGGTTACTTATGTTAAATAGTTATACAGACATGCATATATTGCAAAGAAGGCATGATTACGTGTATGAATGAGGCTTCATTTGAGTTTATTCTTTTCAAATAACCATTCATTTCAAATACAATTCAATTCAGTTTTATTGTCCGTTGGAAATTTGTTTTGCTCTCATCTTACAAATAGTCTAACTTTACATACATTCTAAACTTCCTTGCAAAATCATGTAGAGCGGGGAATATGACATGGCTAAGGAACATAGATGAGCATAAATTACACAACAGTGTTTGATTGTAAATACAATTAAAGAAAGGTATGAAATAATTTAGGAAACTCTAGGTAAGGCAATTAGTCGCCCCCCAGCCCATTTGTATAATTGGAAATAATGGCATTGAGAGTAGCTATGGAGATATATCCAGTCTAACTCAGAAATATTCAAACAACTCTTTACACGGATTTCACGTTAGTTTCACTGTATTATTATTTTTTTTTTTTTTACCTATAATAATGTTCTGTTCACAGAGTGTCTTGATGTAACCATGCCTGTATCTCTCGGCGACTGGCGTGTCAGGATCGGCACGTTCTTGCGACGGGAGAGGAGAGAATACGACTACAATTACTTTTTGAATAAACTTTTGAACTTAAGGAAAAGGAGCGATAAAACAAAGCAACCCGAAAGCAGCATTCCTGAGCGCAACAAGTCATCTCGAACTGGGTCTACAAATGATGCTAATCGTTCCGGAGATAACGTGACCTATCAGAATTCCTCATCTGTGAATACGAACACTTCGCAAAATTACCTCAATGCCTCTCAAATGCAATCAGGGCCTTCTTGTGGCAGTAACAATCCACCAGGTGAAGCTACTTCCGAGGTTCGATATTCGGCTAGCCAAAGATGTAATTCGGTCACTGGGAATATGTCACCGTGTGACGCCGAAATCCCAAGTTATAACCCTACTCCTCACCTCTCCTGCGCAGATAACAGTGGTCAGCATGCAAACCCAAAGAAGAACGACCGTAACTCTGTTCACACTTGCGATCAAACTCAAGTTAGCCAGCCACCTAAGACAGATCATGAGAGAGACTATCCACGATGCCTCACTTCACCTGCTTCGAGCGGAGAAGCTGCTAGGTACCCTTCAATCTCTGAGTACCATAATAACGAATCGTTTCGTCCAGGCTTCGATCATGATGATGATGGGGATGATGATGAACTTGACTGTAGGGAAATTACACTCAAACTGGCGTGCAGTACACAGCTAGCATCGCTTACAAAAAAAAAAGCCCTCCAGAAAGTGTTTCTTCGTCTTATGGATCTCTTGCTAGTTATACATCTGCAAATGATGGTTCCTCGGGCTCTCATGAAGGGTCTACATTATCGGAGGTTAGATCAAATTGTGTTTATTGTTCAGTAACTCTGCTTTTGATAACTTTCATCCTTAAGCCCAAGTAACAAAACGCATTTATCCGCGTTCTTTAACCCTTAAGCTTCTCCCTGTAAAGCGCCCATTGCCAGATCATTAAAAGGTCATAAGTTATAGATTATATGCTGTAGACAAAAAAAACCTAACATTTTTCTTTTATCACTGTTAACCCCTAATTATACTCAGTTGAAACGTGAATGCCAAATTGTGACGCGGCCAACAGCAGAGTCAGGAAAGATTATTGAAGAAATTGATGCTATGGAAGGCAATAACTGCCCAGATGTGAACAGCATCCTACTGATGAGAGCTGGCGACGTAGAACTGAACCCCGGTCCCAATGAGACGTAAGTGCAAAAATCATTTCTAATTTTAATCATGACGTCATCATAATCGTTCGCTTATTTCACATTTTTATCCAGTTTAATCATCTTTTTTGTGATATATTATTTCAAGATCATGAATACACGAACTTCTATTGTATTTCAAGGTGAAATGACCGTGACTTTATAGTCTATAAACTGATAAAGATATTTTCAAAACACAGAAAATAGAAAAGAGAAAAAAAATGATAAACGGAGAAGTGTTATTTTCTATAACCAGTGAATTATCATCTTACAACTAAACACAAAATGCATGTAGGCCTACACGTTAACACTTATGCCAAATAACGTAAATTGATTTGAAATCGAAGATATTAAATTTTGTCTTCCATTTCCTAGACTTGGGAACCTGACCGAGCTGGAACTCTATCTCCTTGCTGATAGCATTGATCCATCAGATTTCAGGAGGGTGGGACTAGCGTTAGGATTCTCTGAGGCTCAACTAAGTCGGTTCGAGAAAGACCAGGCTAACACAATGCAAGCTACCTACCAGATGCTCTGTGAGTGGCGGAAAACAGTTCGTGATAGTGAGGCAAGGAATGTATTGATCAACAAGCTGGAAAGAAATCGCCTTATGCAGCTCGCTGGTAGTTTGCGCAAAGGTATACTAGTAGTTACTTAATACTATTATTGTAAATAACTGATCGGTTCAGAAGTCAGCTTATAAATGAACAAAGAAAATATCATTTCAAACAAATGTTAAGTGAGGAGTGTTTCATTTGACGATCTCTGACTTTTGACAGATTTTTTTTTTCACACATACACTTTTATACAAGGGACTTTTTCATGAGACAGTTTCTGTGACTGGCCTTAGTGTTAATGAATATTCATCAACTATGTGATTTGTTTTCATGGGAAAGAGGCTCAGTCAGATTTCGTTTCTGTGATTTTGCTCTTTTGTTGTTGAATATTCATTAGTTAATAATTTAACTATCGCAACTTTGGTAGCAACATAAACGATAACGGTACATGTGCACATGCATGCAAACACAGTGGACCCATCGCCGTGACTGTAGAAATAAACCTGGTTCGCGACTCAAAATAATTAAAGTCACTAAATTTACTCAGTGAATCAGAACTGCACAAAGTATGAAATTAAGTGGTTGTTTAGCAGAGTAGGAAAACCCATCCCCCACCGACTGTGCACGCAAAATTTGAGTTGTCGAAGAATTTTAGTGAAAAATATAGTTTTCTCTCAAAGTGTTTATAACTGGATTTCGATCAAAGAAAGAACTTTTCTGTTATGGCAATCTCATTACAGGTCAGGTCGGTGAAGACATACCTTCATTGACTGAGGAGGAAATTCAACAGGTTGCTGAAGATGTCAAACGCTATTTCACCATCGAGCTGTGTCAGATTCAAGCCAATCCCCTGAAAAGCGAGCTTCTACTCCAATTCGAGCGCATCTTCACAAATCTAACGTTGATGGAAGAGGACAAGGGCACCAAGAAAAAGACGCCACTGGCTTACAGTGACCTCCTGAAGACTAAAGTCAATGGAATCTACCCCAAACGATTGTTGGTTGAGGGGGAAGGAGGTGTTGGGAAGACTACCCTCTGCGCTAAGATTGCTTGGGATTGGATCCATGGAGTTGGCTACCAAGATTTCAAGCTAGCTCTTATTATCCTCCTCCGTAAGGCCAAGAACAAGACTGTCGGAGAAATAGTGAAGTCCTACCTCTCTGATAACAATCCTGTCACAGCCAAGCAGCTCGACAAGTACATCCTCACGCATCCCGACGACGTCTTCCTTGTCCTGGACGGCCTGGATGAGTTAGCTGCGGATCTCGATAGTATTCAGCAACTTATCCAGATCACTCTCAATCGGCTGTTCAAGTCAGGAACAGTCCTAATCACATCACGGCAATGGAGATCGGATGAAATCAGGAATAGTCCCGATCTAAGAAAGGTATTTGCTTTCATTTCTGTGGAAGGTTTTTCATCTGAAAACCTGGCTTCCTACATCACGAAGTTCTTTCACCCAGACACAGCTGCTTCGGAGGAACTTACGCAATTTATATCACATAACGATGTCATACAAGAGAATATGGCCCCTTACCCTATATACACAGCAATGCTGTGTATCATGTGGAAAGAATATGATAGAAAACAACGAGAGGCGATGACCAAATTAAAAACATTTTCCCAGCTGTTCGATGAGATGATTAGATTTTTGATTGATCATTACCTCTCAAAGCACTTTGGTTCCCCAGTCAATCCTGCATGGAAAAGCAATCGCTCTAAAATTCTTCATCATCTAACTATGATAGGTTGTATTGCCTTCCAGGGACTTACAGAGAGACGGTTGGTGTTCTCGGAAGAAGAGTTTCACAGCTGCCCAGAGTCTGTGGATACAGGTTGTAAGGTTGGAGTACTCACCAGAGAAAAGCAAATTATTTCCAGGCGAGAGACAAGAAATAACCCTTACTTTGCCGTCTCGTCCGTGCAGTTTCCGCATAAACTTTTTCAGGAGTATATGTCAGGGATGTATCTTTACAAGATTTACAAGTCAAACCGAAGTGATTATGACAGGATGATGATCAAGATCCTAGAGGCAGGCTGGGAATACCAGTACCTACTTTATTTCACTTCGGCTCAACGCAAAGAGGTTGGACTGGATATCGTATCTCGTCTACTGGTTCAGAGAGATCATGGGTCTAGGCATTATGGCTCGTATTACGACAGGTACATGGTCACTGACAGCTTTATCGTGGATGTGACATACGAGAGCCAAGACCAAGACGTTGCTAAAGCAGTGGTGGATCAGCTTATCGACAAGACAAGCACTACACTAGAAATAAAGAATGAGATGCAGGCACACACAATAGCTGGACATCTTTTCCTTGCACATCACCGTCAAGTGGTAAGAACAGGATATTTTTCCTTCTCATAATCGAATTGCTGCCAAATCTATGACCATGATGACTTTTCCTTGTAGGTGTGATACTATAATGGTTTGAAAATTATGCGATATTTTTTTTTACCCGAAGTGTCTAGGAAAGGCATTCTATTGATATCCTTTTCTTCACTGATAATATGTCGAAGGTGTACTTAAAAGAATGCATCTGGACAATATTCTCATTTGGAGTAAACATCGTTCAGTCTACTCATGCTACTCGTGGTCTCTTTTTTCTAATCTTACAAGGGCATCATTTGGTCTAAAACGGTGATATTTATATCATATTAAATGCTATGATTCTCCTTTAACGTATATGAATATTTCAGGATGCCGTCACCATTGGGAAGTCATGTGGACGGACCGCTTCAGAGGACCTGGCTGAATTCATGTGCTCATCATTATCATCTCTCAGATCTGCGACGATCAAAGCAACTATGCATGATGTCTTCTATTCGGTGCTTGCTAAGCATGCTAAGAGAGCAGTGCAGTCCAAGGTCAGATTCAAAGTTGTCATCAATGTTGTCCTTTTGTGTGATACTTCATGGTACATGCGGAATGTATAGCTTTGCTAATGTTATGAAATTAATTTGAGTTTGGAGAAAACTAGAAAAGGAACACTTGATTTTGGTGATTATTTAAGTACAATTTAAATTGTCAGTAATGTAAAACACACACACACACACAAACATATATGATGACCGTCACCAAGGCCGGACCTGTGGTCTCCGCGTGGAAAGTATTATGTTTTTAAAGATACAGAATTCCGCTCTAGGCTTCGGTCAAAACAAGTTTTGATTTAATTCATTGAAGCAGAAAAACAGTAAATCCACTAGTTTTAAGGGTAATATTAAAGATCACTTCATTAGACTATCATCAACTCCAAATTATCATGAAATGCACTTCTCATGAGTGGATTCCTTTCACTCGATGTTTGATTCCTATTCAGACGAAATGATACCTATAATATGACTCAACTCAAGGAGTGGATTTCCATTCCTGTGCAATAAGAGAGTAGGAGGGAAGGTGGTATAACGGATATATCAATTTATATAAAGTACAGAAGGCCTGGTGTGCTTATAATAAACACAACAAAGCAAACCCCTCCCCCTGTTGAAAATCCTTTTCTAATAATATTTGTTAGTAATTGGTGTCTTTAAATTAAACAGATCGTAAAGCAAATAGCATGTGTTTTCGGAATGCTTTTCGAATGTTCTTTACAATAGTTTTTTTAATGTTCTGCAATTCTTTCAATCACAAACCAATCGCTTTTAGTCAATATCAGTTAGCCAACTTCCAAAGTTGTAGCAAGTGAATTGCAAGGTTTTTTTTCAAATATGACGCCATGAATCCACGCAACATTTTTAGTGTTAAGTTATGGAACGACAAACTACCCCAACTTGAACGCTCACTAACCCGTAAACTCTCAAATAAAAGAGAATTTTGTCAAAAGTTGCGCAAACGTACTAATTATATTACTTTGCGCTAACTTTTAAGAATTTGATTTGTCTGCAGCTTTTCGCAGCCAGGCGACAAAAGGTAGAAGAAGAAGAAGAAGAAGAAGAAGAAGAAGAAGAAGAAGAAGAAGTAGAAGAAGAAGAAGAAGAAGAAAAAAAAAACCCTGCTTCGGTGACATTACTGAATTTATAGGTATAGAATTTGGGATTTGTTTAAAATATAAGATGTTTATTTATTAGTGGAATAGGTTTACGGAATCATACCGTACATTAAGGATTGAAAGTCCATTTGTGTAATAACTGATCGATATATCCTATGCATATATAAAACATTAAAACATTTTATACAACACATAAAGTAGTTCATTCACACCTAACTGGATGAATGTGGGTCACATGATATTCAGGGGAAACTGCTATCGCAGAAAAAATGAAGGAGATTTAAAATGTCTGTTTCATACTTTTACTTTTTTTTAAGATGAAAGTCCATTGGTGTAATAGGTGGATTAATAAAGCCTATGTATACCGGTATGAGAATCGGCGATTTTTAATATGAAAAGCAGTATCCTTCCTATAACCATGATAACAGATTGAAAATCTTGCTATCTGGAGAATTGATCTTAGTAAACGTCCCTCTGCATCACGTGATTTCACTCAGTTCATCTGCAAGATGCCTCATTTAGAGAAGATGACACTTGATATAGTTCACGATGACTTTTACTCAACTGCATCTTCGATGGCATCATCAGCAAAGTTACTAAACTAAAACTATAAGCCAGCTTTACAAACACGAATTATTAGAGAAAAGCTTACATGTTTTGTCTCTCTCATACTAAAAGTAAATATGAATTAGATATTCAAAAGAAAATCTACTTCATAATTTTTCGCCTTTTATCCCTGTCATACCTTTTTCTCTTCTATTTCAAAATGTTTCCTTTTAAAGGAGTGAAAGTCCATTAATATTTTATGTTATAATCGAAAACATTAAAATAGAAAGCTTAACAGTCACCAAAAATTGGAAAATAGCCTGTTTCGTTTCCCTCGTACAAAAAGGAAAATGAAATAGACTTAAACAATCTATTTCATACTTTTTTTTTCTTTTTAGGGCTGAAAGTCCATTAGTGTGACAAGTGAATCAGCAAATTACGAGAAACAGTGATTTTTAATGAAAGCAGTATCCTTCTTATATGGCAGATTGAAAATCTTGACTCGGAGGGAATGGATCCTAGTAAACGTTCCTTAAGCATACATGTTTTGTCTCTCTCATACTGAAAGTAAATATGAATTACATTTTTAAAAATCAACTTCGCATACTTATTTCTCTTTATATGTTTTCCTACTTTTTTTCTCTTCTCTATTTCAAACTTTAAAAAAAAAAAACCTTTTAAAGGGCTGAAAGCCCATTAGTGTTTTATGTTACAATCTAAAAATATAAACCAGAAAGCCCAACAACCACCAAAAGTTAGAAAATAATCCGTTTTGTCTACCCCGTACAAAAAGAAAAAAAATGAAATAGACCTCTATTTCATACTTGTTTCTTTTTAGGGCTGAAAGTCCATTAGTATGACAAGTGAATAAGCACATTACGAGAATCAGTGATTTTTAATGAAAGCAGTATCCTTCTTATGACAGATTGAAACTCTTGACATCAAGAGACTGGATCTTGGTAAACGTTCCTCTGCATCACGTGATTTCGCTCAGTTCATCTGTAAGATGCCTTATTTGAAGAACCTGACACTTGGGAGCTTTGGCGATGAGGTCGTGCTTCACGATGAATTTTACTCAACAGCTTCTTCCATGGCATCATCAGCGAAGGTACTGATCCCATATACATGTATTTCTAGAGCTTCAAAATAGTCTGAAATTATCTGATTATTAGCGTGTAATTACATTCTAAATCAAATCACTGATAAAACAAGAACAACGTTAGTGATTCTTTGAGATTGTTAAGTTATTTATGG
>CM057160.1:306047-330047 GCA_029962745.1 Echinometra lucunter | reverse complement strand
TTAATTTGAGTATGGAGAAAACTAGAAAAGGAACACTTGATTTTGGTGATTATTTTTGTACAATTTAAATTGTCAATAATGTAAGACACACACACACACACACACACACACACACACACACACAGAGATGATGCTCCAATAGATATCAGTTTTCAATAATCATCCCAATCTCCCCAGTTAAAGAGGAAATAAGGGGAGCATGGAAACTAATTATCAATAAAGTGAATACTATTGCTTCTTCTCCCCGACCCCATGATATCGATCTATATTAGCTTATCAAAAGTCGTATCCATCGGTTTTTGTCAATAAAAAATATAGCCTACAAGTGGGAGGACCGTCACCGACGCCGGACCTGTGGTCTCCTCGTGGAAAGTATTCCCCCCCCCAAAAAAAAAAAAAAAACAACCAAAAAAACATACGTTTTTAAAAATACAGAATCCCGCTCTAGGCTTCGGTCAAAACAAGTTTTCATTTTTTTTTAAAGAAAAAGAGGCTTCATTGATGCAGAAAAACAGTAAATCCACTAGTTTTAAGAGTAATCTTAAAGATCATTTCATTAGACTCTCATCAACTCCAAATTATCCTGAAATGCACTTCTCGTGAGTGGATTCCTTTCACTCGATGTTTGATTCCTATTCAGACGAAGTGATACCTGTAATATGACTCACCTCAAGGAGTGGATTTCCACCCCTGTGCAATAAGAGAGTAGGAGAGAAGGTGGTATAACCGATATATCAATTTATAAAGTACAGAAGACCTGGTGTGCTTATAATAAACACAACAAAAGCAATCCCCTCCCCCTCCTGGAAATCCTTTTCTAATAATATTTGTTAGTAATCGGTGTCTTTAAATTAAACAGATCGTAAAGCAAATAGCATGTGTTTTCGGAATGCTTTTCGAATGTTCTTTACAATAGTTTTTTAATGTTCTGCAATTCTTTCAATCACAAACCAATCGCTTTTAGTCGATATCAGTTAGCCAACTTCCAAAGTTATAGCAAGTAAATTTCAAAGTTTTTTCAAATACGACACCATGAATCCACGCAACATTTTTAGTGTCAAGTTATGGAACGACAAGCTACCCCAACTTGAACGCTCATTAACCCGTAAACTCTCAAATAAAAGAGAACTTTGTCAAAAGTTGCGCAAACGTGCTCATTACATTATTTTGCGCTAACTTTTAAGAATTTGATTGGTCTGCAGCTTTTCGAAGCCAGGCGACAAAAAGTAGAAGAAGAAGAAGAAGAAAAAAAAAGCCCTGCTTCGGTGACATTACTGAATTTATAGGTATAGAATTTGAGATTTGTTTAAGATATAAGATATTTATTTATTAATGGAATAGGTTTACGGAATCATTGGGCGAACCCCTCACTTCGATTTATTTCGTACCGTACATTAGGGATTGAAAGTCCCTTTGTGTAATAACTGATCAGTATATCCTATGCATATATAAAACATTAAAACATTTTATACAACACATAAAGTAGATCATTCACACCTGACTGGATGATATTCAGGGGAAACTGCTATCGCAGAAAAAATGAAGGAGATTTAAAATGTCTGTTTCATACTTCTTTTTTTTTTTTAAGGTGAAAGTCCATTGGTGTAATAGGCGGATTAATATAGCCTGTGTATACCGGTATGAGAATCGGTGATTTTTAATATGAAAGGCAGTATCCTTCCTATAACAGATTGAAAATCTTGCTATCTGGAGAATGGATCTTAGTAAACGTCCCTCTGCATCACGTGATTTCACTCAGTTCATCTGTAAGATGCCTCATTTAGAGAAGCTGACACTTGATAGAGTTCACAATGACTTTTACTCAACTGCATCTTCGATGGCATCATCAGCAAAGTCACTAAACTAAAACTATAAGCCAGCTTTACAACCATGAATTATTAGAGAAAAGATTACATGTTTTGTCTCTCTCATACAAAAGTAAATATGAATTATATTTTTCAAATCTATTTCATACTTTTTCGCTTTATATCCCTTTCATACTTTTTTCTCTGTCATACTAAAAGTAAATATGAATCAGATATTAAAAAGTAAATCTACTTCATAATGTTTCCCTTTTATCCCTGTCATACCTTTTTTCTCATCTATTTTAAAATTTTTCCTTTTTAAGGAGTGAAAGTCCATTAATATTTTATGTCATAATCGAAAACATTAAACTAGGAAGCTCAACAATCAACAAAAGTGGTAAAATAGCCTGTTTGGAAAATCAACTTCACATACTTATTTCTCTTTATATATTTTCCTTCTTTCTTTCTCTTCTCTATTTCAAACTTTAAAAAAAACTTTTTAAGGGCTGAAAGCCCATTAGTGTTTTATGTTACAATCTAAACCTATAAACCAGAAAGCCCAACAACCGTCAAAAGTGAGAAAATAATCCGTTTTGTCTCCCCCGTACAAAAAGAAGATATGAAATAGACTTCTATTTCATACTTTTTTCTTTTAGGGCTGAAAGTCCATTAGTATGACAAGTGAATAAGCACATTACGAGAATCAGTGATTTTTAATGAAAGCTGTATCCTTCTTATGACAGATTGAAAATATTGACATGGTGGGAATGGATCTTAGTGAACGTTCCTCTGCATCACGTGATCTCGCTCAGTTCATCTGTAAGATGCCTCATTTGAAGAACCTGACACTTCGATCATATGGCAATGAGGTCGCGCTTCACGATGACTTTTACTCAACAGCTTCTTCGATGGCATCATCAGCGAAGGTACTGATCCCATATATTTCTGGAGCTTCAAAATAGTCTGAAACTATTTATGATTCTTAGCATGTAAATACATTCTAAATCAAATCACTTATAAAACAAGAACAATATTATTGATTCTTGGAAGATGTTTAGTTCTTTTTCGAATAGGTATATATGGTTTCATTGGGTGGGTCATCTTACATTGATTTATACGTGTTATATGTTATAAACTAAAACTATAAGCAAGCTTAACAACCGCGAATTATTAGAGAAAAGCATACATAGTTTGTCTTTCTAATACCAAAAGTAAATATGAATTATATTTTAAAAAATCAACTTCACATACTCATTTCTCTTTTAATGTTTTCCTACCTTTTTTCTCTTCTCTATTTTAAACTTGAAAAAAATTCTGTTAAGGGCTGAAAGCCCATTAGTGCTTCATGTTACAATCCAAAACTATAAACCAGAAAGCTCAACAGCCACCAAAAGTTAGAAAATAATCCTTTTTGTCTGCCTCGTACAAAAAGAAAAAAATTAATAGAACTTCTATTTCATATTTTTTTTTTATTTCAAGGGCTTAAAGTCCATTAGTATGACAAGTGAATAAGCACATTACGAGAATCAGTGATTTTTAATGAAAGCTGTATCCTTCTTATGACAGATTGAAACTCTTAACATCAGGAGAATGGATCTTAGTGAACGTTCCTCTGCATCACGTGATTTCGCTCAGTTCATCTGTAAGATGCCTCATTTGAAGAACCTGACACTTGATAGAGTTCACAATGACTTTTACTCAACAGCTTCTTCGATGGCATCATCAGCGAAGGTACTGATCCCATATATTTCTGGAGCTTCAAAATAGTCTGAAATTATTAATGATTCTTAGCATGTAAATACATTCTAAATCAAATCACTGATAAAACAAGAACAATATTATTGATTCTTGGAAGATGTTTAGTTCTTTTTTGAATAGGTATATATGGTGTCATTGGGTGGGTCACTTACATGGATTTATACGTGTTATATGTTATAAACTAAAACTATAAGCCAGCTTAACAACCGCGAATTATTAGAGAAAAGCATACATAGTTTGTCTTTCTAATACCAAAAGTAAATATGAATTATATTTTTAAAAATCAACTTCACATACTCATTTCTCTTTATATGTTTTCCTACCTTTTTTCTCTTCTCTATTTTAAACTTGAAAAAATTCTGTTAAGGGCTGAAAGCCCATTAGTGCTTTATGTTACAATCCAAAACTATAAACCAGATAGCCCAACAACCACCAAAAGTTAGAAAATAATCCTTTTTGTCTGCCTCGTACAAAAAGAAAAAAAAAATAATAGACTTCTATTTCATACTTTTTTTTTATTTCAAGGGCTTAAAGTCCATTAGTATGACAAGTGAATAAGCACATTACGAGAATCAGTGATTTTTAATGAAAGCTGTATCCTTCTTATGACAGATTGAAACTCTTAACATCTTGGGAATGGATCTTAGTGAACGTTCTTCTGCATCACGCGATCTCGCTCAGTTCATCTGTAAGATGCCTCGTTTGAAGAACCTGACACTTGGGTCCTTTGGCGATGATGTCGTGCTTCACGATGACTTTTACTCAACAGCTTCTTCGATGGCATCATCAGCGAAGGTACTGATCCCATATATTTCTGGAGCTTCAAAATAGTCTGAAACTATTTATGATTCTTAGCATGTAAATACATTCTAAATCAAATCACTTATAAAACAAGAACAATATTATTGATTCTTGGAAGATGTTTAGTTCTTTTTTGAATAGGTATATATGGTTTCATTGGGTGGGTCATCTTACATGGATTTATACGTGTTATATGTTGTAAACTAAAACTATAAGCCAGCTTAACAACCCTGAATTATTAGAGAAAAGTATACATGTTTTGTCTCTCTCATACTGAAAATAAATATGAATTATATTTTTAAAAATCAACTTCACATACTCATTTCTCGTTATATGTTTTCCTACCTTTTTTCTCTTCTCTATTTCAAACTTGAAAAAAACAAACCTGTTAAGGGCTGAAAGCCCATTAGTGCTTTATGTTACAATCTAAAACTATAAAGCAGAAAGCCCAGCAACCACCAAAAGTTAGAAAATAATCCGTTTTGTTTCCCCCGTACAAAAAGAAAAAAATGAAATAGACTTCTATTTCATACTTTTTTCTTTTTAGGGCTGAAAGTCCATTAGTATGACAAGTGAATAAGCACATTACGAGAATCAGTGATTTTTAATGAAAGCTGTATCCTTCTTTGACAGATTGAAACTCTTAACATCTCGAGAATGGATCTTAGTGAACGTTCCTCTGCATCACGTGATCTCGCTCAGTTCATCTGTAAGATGCCTCATTTGAAGAACCTGACATTTCGATCATATGGCAATGAGGTCGCGCTTCACGATGACTTTTACTCAACAGCTTCTTCGATGGCATCATCAGCGAAGGTACTGATCCCATATATTTCTTGAGCTTCAAAAAAGTCTGAAATTATCTATGATTCTTAGCATGTTGTGGATCAGTGGATAAGTCTCCGGACTTTGAACCACAGGGTCCGGGGTTCAAATCCCACCGCAGCACTCGCGTCCTTTGGCAAGACGTTTATCTACATTTGTCACTCTCCACCCAGGTGTAGTAAATGGGTACCTGTTAGGAAGAAATTCCTTGAATGCTCGAGCGCCTGATCAAGGTAGCCGTGCTAAAGCCGGGGTAATAATATGCAGCGCGTAGAAACATTTGTGTTAGCGCTATATAAATGTTGCATGTTATTATTATTATTATTCTAAATCAAATCACTGATAAAACAAGAACATATTATTGATTCTTGGAAGATGTTTAGTGTTTTTTCGAATAGGTATATATGGTTTCATTGGGTGGGTCATCTTACATGGATTTATACGTGTTATATGTTATAACTAAGACTATAAGCCAGCTTAACAACCGTGAATTATTAGGGAAAAGCATACATAGTTTGTCTTTCTAATACCAAAAGTAAATATGAATTATATTTTTAAAAATCAGCTTCACATACTCATTTCTCTTTATATGTTTTCCTACCTTTTTTCTCTTCTCTATTTTAAACTTGAAAAAAATTCTGTTAAGGGCTGAAAGCCCATTAGTGCTTCATGTTACAATCCAAAACTATAAACCAGAAAGCTCAACAGCCACCAAAAGTTAGAAAATAATCCTTTTTGTCTGCCTCGTACAAAAAGAAAAAAATTAATAGAACTTCTATTTCATATTTTTTTTATTTCAAGGGCTTAAAGTCCATTAGTATGACAAGTGAATAAGCACATTACAAGAATCAGTGATTTTTAATGAAAGCTGTATCCTTCTTATGACAGATTGAAACTCTTAACATCTCGAGAATGGATCTTAGTGAACGTTCCTCTGCATCACGTGATTTCGCTCAGTTCATCTGTAAGATGCCTCCTTTGAAGAACCTGACACTTGATAGAGTTCACAATGACTTTTACTCAACAGCTTCTTCGATGGCATCATCAGCGAAGGTACTGATCCCATATATTTCTGGAGCTTCAAAATAGTCTGAAACTATTTATGATTCTTAGCATGTAAATACATTCTAAATCAAATCACTGATAAAACAAGAACAATATTATTGATTCTTGGAAGATGTTTAGTTCTTTTTGAATAGGTATATATGGTGTCATTGGGTGGGTCACTTACATGGATTTATACGTGTTAAATGTTATAAACTAAAACTATAAGCCAGCTTAACAACCCTGAATTATTAGAGAAAAGTATACATGTTTTGTCTCTCTCATACTGAAAGTAAATATGAATTATATTTTAAAAAATCAACTTCACATACTTATTTCTCTTTTAATGTTTTCCTACCTTTTTCTCTTCTCTATTTCAAACTTGAAAAAAACACCTGTTAAGGGCTGAAAGCCCATTAGTGTTTTATGTTACAATCCAAAACTATAAAGCAGAAAGCCCAACAACCACCAAAAGTTAGAAAATAATCCGGTTTGTCTCCCCCGTACAAAAAAGAAAAAAATGAATAGACTTCTATTTCATACTTTTTTCTTTTTAGGGCTGAAAGTCCATTAGTATGACAAGTGAATAAGCACATTACGAGAATCAGTGATTTTTAATGAAAGCTGTATCCTTCTTTGACAGATTGAAACTCTTAACATCTCGAGAATGGATCTTAGTGAACGTTCCTCTGCATCACATGATCTTGCTCAGTTCATCTGTAAGATGCCTCATTTGAAGAACCTGACACTTCGATCAAATGGCAATGAGGTCGCGCTTCACGATGACTTTTACTCAACAGCTTCTTCGATGGCATCATTAGCGAAGGTACTGATCCCATATATTTCTGGAGCTTCAAAATAGTCTGAAACTATTTATGATTCTTAGCATGTAAATACATTCTAAATCAAATCACTGATAAAACAAGAACAATATTATTGATTCTTGGAAGATGTTTAGTTCTTTTTCGAATAGGTATATATGGTTTCATTGGGTGGGTCATCTTACATGGATTTATACGTGTTATATGTTATAAACTAAAACTGTAAGCAAGCTTAACAACCGCGAATTATTAGAGAAAAGCATACATAGTTTGTCTTTCTAATACCAAAAGTAAATATGAATTATATTTTAAAAAATCAACTTCACATACTCATTTCTCTTTATATGTTTCCTACCTTTTTTCTCTTCTCTATTTTAAACTTGAAAAAAATTCTGTTAAGGGCTGAAAGCCCATTAGTGCTTTATGTTACAATCCAAAACTATAAACCAGAAAGCTCAACAGCCACCAAAAGTTAGAAAATAATCCTTTTTGTCTGCCTCGTACAAAAAGAAAAAAATGAAATAGAACTTCTATTTAATATTTTTTTTTATTTCAAGGGCTTAAAGTCCATTAGTATGACAAGTGAATAAGCACATTACGAGAATCAGTGATTTTTAATGAAAGCTGTATCCTTCTTATGACAGATTGAAACTCTTAACATCAGGAGAATGGATCTTAGTGAACGTTCCTCTGCATCACGTGATTTCGCTCAGTTCATCTGTAAGATGCCTCATTTGAAGAACCTGACACTTGATAGAGTTCACAATGACTTTTACTCAACAGCTTCTTCGATGGCATCATCAGCGAAGGTACTGATCCCATATATTTCTGGAGCTTCAAAATAGTCTGAAACTATTTATGATTCTTAGCATGTAAATACATTCTAAATCAAATCACTTATAAAACAAGAACAATATTATTGATTCTTGGAAGATGTTTAGTTCTTTTTTGAATAGGTATATATGGTTTCATTGGGTGGGTCATCTTACATGGATTTATACGTGTTATATGTTGTAAACTAAAACTATAAGCCAGCTTAACAACCCTGAATTATTAGAGAAAAGTATACATGTTTTGTCTCTCTCATACTGAAAATAAATATGAATTATATTTTTAAAAATCAACTTCACATACTTCATTTCTCGTTATATGTTTTCCTACCTTTTTTCTCTTCTCTATTTCAAACTTGAAAAAAACAAACCTGTTAAGGGCTGAAAGCCCATTAGTGCTTTATGTTACAATCTAAAACTATAAAGCAGAAAGCCTAACAACCACCAAAAGTTAGAAAATAATCCGTTTTGTTTCCCCCCGTACAAAAAGAAAAAAATGAAATAGACTTCTATTTCATACTTTTTTCTTTTTAGGGCTGAAAGTCCATTAGTATGACAAGTGAATAAGCACATTACGAGAATCAGTGATTTTTAATGAAAGCTGTATCCTTCTTTGACAGATTGAAACTCTTAACATCTCGAGAATGGATCTTAGTGAACGTTCCTCTGCATCACGTGATCTCGCTCAGTTCATCTGTAAGATGCCTCATTTGAAGAACCTGACATTTCGATCATATGGCAATGAGGTCGCGCTTCACGATGACTTTTACTCAACAGCTTCTTCGATGGCATCATCAGCGAAGGTACTGATCCCATATATTTCTTGAGCTTCAAAAAAGTCTGAAATTATCTATGATTCTTAGCATGTTGTGGATCAGTGGATAAGTCTCCGGACTTTGAACCACAGGGTCCGGGGTTCAAATCCCACCGCAGCACTCGCGTCCTTTGGCAAGACGTTTATCTACATTTGTCACTCTCCACCCAGGTGTAGTAAATGGGTACCTGTTAGGAAGAAATTCCTTGAATGCTCGAGCGCCTGATCAAGGTAGCCGTGCTAAAGCCGGGGTAATAATATGCAGCGCGTAGAAACATTTGTGTTAGCGCTATATAAATGTTGCATGTTATTATTATTATTATTCTAAATCAAATCACTGATAAAACAAGAACAATATTATTGATTCTTGGAAGATGTTTAGTGTTTTTTCGAATAGGTATATATGGTTTCATTGGGTGGGTCATCTTACATGGATTTATACGTGTTATATGTTATAAACTAAGACTATAAGCCAGCTTAACAACCGTGAATTATTAGGGAAAAGCATACATAGTTTGTCTTTCTAATACCAAAAGTAAATATGAATTATATTTTTAAAAATCAGCTTCACATACTCATTTCTCTTTATATGTTTTCCTACCTTTTTTCTCTTCTCTATTTTAAACTTGAAAAAAATTCTGTTAAGGGCTGAAAGCCCATTAGTGCTTCATGTTACAATCCAAAACTATAAACCAGAAAGCTCAACAGCCACCAAAAGTTAGAAAATAATCCTTTTTGTCTGCCTCGTACAAAAAGAAAAAAATTAATAGAACTTCTATTTCATATTTTTTTATTTCAAGGGCTTAAAGTCCATTAGTATGACAAGTGAATAAGCACATTACAAGAATCAGTGATTTTTAATGAAAGCTGTATCCTTCTTATGACAGATTGAAACTCTTAACATCTCGAGAATGGATCTTAGTGAACGTTCCTCTGCATCACGTGATTTCGCTCAGTTCATCTGTAAGATGCCTCCTTTGAAGAACCTGACACTTGATAGAGTTCACAATGACTTTTACTCAACAGCTTCTTCGATGGCATCATCAGCGAAGGTACTGATCCCATATATTTCTGGAGCTTCAAAATAGTCTGAAACTATTTATGATTCTTAGCATGTAAATACATTCTAAATCAAATCACTGATAAAACAAGAACAATATTATTGATTCTTGGAAGATGTTTAGTTCTTTTTTGAATAGGTATATATGGTGTCATTGGGTGGGTCACTTACATGGATTTATACGTGTTAAATGTTATAAACTAAAACTATAAGCCAGCTTAACAACCCTGAATTATTAGAGAAAAGTATACATGTTTTGTCTCTCTCATACTGAAAGTAAATATGAATTATATTTTAAAAAATCAACTTCACATACTTATTTCTCTTTTAATGTTTTCCTACCTTTTTTCTCTTCTCTATTTCAAACTTGAAAAAAACACCTGTTAAGGGCTGAAAGCCCATTAGTGTTTTATGTTACAATCCAAAACTATAAAGCAGAAAGCCCAACAACCACCAAAAGTTAGAAAATAATCCGGTTTGTCTCCCCCGTACAAAAAAGAAAAAAATGAAATAGACTTCTATTTCATACTTTTTTCTTTTTAGGGCTGAAAGTCCATTAGTATGACAAGTGAATAAGCACATTACGAGAATCAGTGATTTTTAATGAAAGCTGTATCCTTCTTTGACAGATTGAAACTCTTAACATCTCGAGAATGGATCTTAGTGAACGTTCCTCTGCATCACATGATCTTGCTCAGTTCATCTGTAAGATGCCTCATTTGAAGAACCTGACACTTCGATCAAATGGCAATGAGGTCGCGCTTCACGATGACTTTTACTCAACAGCTTCTTCGATGGCATCATTAGCGAAGGTACTGATCCCATATATTTCTTGAGCTTCAAAATAGTCTGAAACTATTTATGATTCTTAGCATGTAAATACATTCTAAATCAAATCACTGATAAAACAAGAACAATATTATTGATTCTTGGAAGATGTTTAGTTCTTTTTCGAATAGGTATATATGGTTTCATTGGGTGGGTCATCTTACATGGATTTATACGTGTTATATGTTATAAACTAAAACTGTAAGCAAGCTTAACAACCGCGAATTATTAGAGAAAAGCATACATAGTTTGTCTTTCTAATACCAAAAGTAAATATGAATTATATTTTTAAAAATCAACTTCACATACTCATTTCTCTTTATATGTTTTCCTACCTTTTTTCTCTTCTCTATTTTAAACTTGAAAAAAATTCTGTTAAGGGCTGAAAGCCCATTAGTGCTTTATGTTACAATCCAAAACTATAAACCAGAAAGCTCAACAGCCACCAAAAGTTAGAAAATAATCCTTTTTGTCTGCCTCGTACAAAAAGAAAAAAATGAAATAGAACTTCTATTTAATATTTTTTTTTATTTCAAGGGCTTAAAGTCCATTAGTATGACAAGTGAATAAGCACATTACGAGAATCAGTGATTTTTAATGAAAGCTGTATCCTTCTTATGACAGATTGAAACTCTTAACATCAGGAGAATGGATCTTAGTGAACGTTCCTCTGCATCACGTGATTTCGCTCAGTTCATCTGTAAGATGCCTCATTTGAAGAACCTGACACTTGATAGAGTTCACAATGACTTTTACTCAACAGCTTCTTCGATGGCATCATCAGCGAAGGTACTGATCCCATATATTTCTGGAGCTTCAAAATAGTCTGAAATTATTTATGATTCTTAGCATGTAAATACATTCTAAATCAAATCACTGATAAAACAAGAACAATATTATTGATTCTTGGAAGATGTTTAGTTCTTTTTTGAATAGGTATATATGGTGTCATTGGGTGGGTCACTTACATGGATTTATACGTGTTATATGTTATAAACTAAAACTATAAGCCAGCTTAACAACCGCGAATTATTAGAGAAAAGCATACATAGTTTGTCTTTCTAATACCAAAAGTAAATATGAATTATATTTTCAAAAATCAACTTCACATACTCATTTCTCTTTATATGTTTTCCTACCTTTTTTCTCTTCTCTATTTTAAACTTGAAAAAAATTCTGTTAAGGGCTGAAAGCCCATTAGTGCTTTATGTTACAATCCAAAACTATAAACCAGATAGCCCAACAACCACCAAAAGTTAGTAAATTATCCTTTTTGTCTGCCTCGTACAAAAAGAAAAAAAATTAATAGACTTCTATTTCATACTTTTTTTTATTTCAAGGGCTTAAAGTCCATTAGTATGACAAGTAAATAAGCATATTACGAGAATCAGTGATTTTTAATGAAAGCTGTATCCTTCTTATGACAGATTGAAACTCTTAACATCTCGAGAATGGATCTTAGTGAACGTTCTTCTGCATCACGCGATCTCGCTCAGTTCATCTGTAAGATGCCTCGTTTGAAGAACCTGACACTTGGGACCTTTGGCGATGATGTCGTGCTTCACGATGACTTTTACTCAACAGCTTCTTCGATGGCATCATCAGCGAAGGTACTGATCCCATATATTTCTTGAGCTTCAAAATAGTCTGAAACTATTTATGATTCTTAGCATGTAAATACATTCTAAATCAAATCACTTATAAAACAAGAACAATATTATTGATTCTTGGAAGATGTTTAGTTCTTTTTTGAATAGGTATATATGGTTTCATTGGGTGGGTCATCTTACATGGATTTATACGTGTTATATGTTGTAAACTAAAACTATAAGCCAGCTTAACAACCCTGAATTATTAGAGAAAAGTATACATGTTTTGTCTCTCTCATACTGAAAATAAATATGAATTATATTTTTAAAAATCAACTTCACATATTCATTTCTCGTTATATGTTTTCCTACCTTTTTTCTCTTCTCTATTTCAAACTTGAAAAAAACAAACCTGTTAAGGGCTGAAAGCCCATTAGTGCTTTATGTTACAATCTAAAACTATAAAGCAGAAAGCCTAACAACCACCAAAAGTTAGAAAATAATCCGTTTTGTTTCCCCCGTACAAAAAGAAAAAAATGAAATAGACTTCTATTTCATACTTTTTTCTTTTTAGGGCTGAAAGTCCATTAGTATGACAAGTGAATAAGCACATTACGAGCATCAGTGATTTTTAATGAAAGCTGTATCCTTCTTTGACAGATTGAAACTCTTAACATCTGGAGAATGGATCTTAGTGAACGTTCCTCTGCATCACGTGATCTCGCTCAGTTCATCTGCAAGATGCCTCATTTGAAGAACCTGACATTTCGATCATATGGCAATGAGGTCGCGCTTCACGATGACTTTTACTCAACAGCTTCTTCGATGGCATCATCAGCGAAGGTACTGATCCCATATATTTCTTGAGCTTCAAAAAAGTCTGAAATTATCTATGATTCTTAGCATGTTGTGGATCAGTGGATAAGTCTCCGGACTTTGAACCACAGGGTCCGGGGTTCAAATCCCACCGCAGCACTCGCGTCCTTTGGCAAGACGTTTATCTACATTTGTCACTCTCCACCCAGGTGTAGTAAATGTGTACCCGTTAGGAAGAAATTCCTTGAATGCTCGAGCGCCTGATCAAGGTAGCCGTGCTAAAGCCGGGGTAATAATATGCAGCGCGTAGAAACATTTGTATTAGCGCTATATAAATGTTGCATGTTATTATTATTATTATTCTAAATCAAATCACTGATAAAACAAGAACAATATTATTGATTCTTGGAAGATGTTTAGTGTTTTTTCGAATAGGTATATATGGTTTCATTGGGTGGGTCATCTTACATGGATTTATACGTGTTATATGTTATAAACTAAAACTATAAGCCAGCTTAACAACCGTGAATTATTAGAGAAAAGCATACATAGTTTGTCTTTCTAATACCAAAAGTAAATATGAATTATATTTTTAAAAATCAGCTTCACATACTCATTTCTCTTTATATGTTTTCCTACCTTTTTTCTCTTCTCTATTTTAAACTTGAAAAAAATTCTGTTAAGGGCTGAAAGCCCATTAGTGCTTTATGTTACAATCCAAAACTATAAACCAGAAAGCCCAACAACCACCAAAAGTTAGAAAATAATCCTTTTTGTCTGCCTCGTACAAAAAGAAAAAAAATAATAGACTTCTATTTCATACTTTTTTTAATTTCAAGGGCTTAAAGTCCATTAGTATGACAAGTGAATAAGCACATTACGAGAATCAGTGATTTTTAATGAAAGCTGTATCCTTCTTATGACAGATTGAAACTCTTAACATCTCGAGAATGGATCTTAGTGAACGTTCCTCTGCATCACGTGATCTCGCTCAGTTCATCTGTAAGATGCCTCGTTTGAAGAACCTGACACTTGGGACCTTTGGCGATGATGTCGTGCTTCACGATGACTTTTACTCAACAGCTTCTTCGATGGCATCATCAGCAAAGGTACTGATCCCATATATTTATTGAGCTTCAAAATAGTCTGAAACTATTTATGATTCTTAGCATGTAAATACATTCTAAATCAAATCACTGATAAAACAAGAACAATATTATTGATTCTTGGAAGATGTTTAGTTCTTTTTTGAATAGGTATATATGGTGTCATTGGGTGGGTCACTTACATGGATTTATACGTGTTAAATGGGTGACACGACATTTGCTCCGGCGACATTTGCTCCGCCGACAACTGCTCCGAAAATGACGACAAGTGCTCCGCGACAAGTGCTCCGCGACATATGCTCCGCCGACATATGCTCCGCCGACATTTGCTCCGCCGACAATTGCTCCGCCGACAATTGCTCCGCCGAAATTTGCTCCGCCGACATTTGCTCTGCCGACATATGCTCCGCCGACATATGCTCCGCCGACATTTGCTCCGCCGACATTTGCTCCGAAACGACGGCATTTGCTCCGGCGACATTTGCTCCGCCGACATATGCTCCGCCGACATATATCCTCCAAAACGACATTTGCTCCGCCGACATTTGCTCCGGCGACATTTGCTACGCCGACATACCGCAGTATTTCTATATTTGCAAACTACTTTGCAGTTTGAGATCTACTCTGATTTACTATGATTACTATTATTTAGAGTGACCTATAATGATAAACATAATAAAGGCATGCCCTCAAATTCACTGAATGGTGTCGTGGGGGTAAGGTTCAAGTGTCGTGGTTTCCAAAACATTTCGGTGGAGAAATTGGCGGCGAGGCAATTGTCATAATCATTCGGAGCAGAGTAGAATTATTATCAATTTATTGATGATTATAATTAATTCGGCGGAGCAAATGTCGTCGTTTTGGAGCATAATTCGGCGGAGCATATGTCGGCGGAGTAAATTTCGGCGGAGCAAATGTCGTTTTGGAGGATATATGTCGGAGGAGCATATGTCGGCAGAGCAAACGTCGCCGGAGCAAATGTCGTCGTTTCGGAGCAAATGTCGGCGGAGCAAATGTCGGCGGAGCATATGTCGGCGGAGCAAATGTCGCCGGAGCAAATGTCGCCGGAGCAAATGTCGGCGGAGCAATTGTCGGCGGAGCATATGTCGGCGGAGCAAATGTCGGCGGAGCATATGTCGGCGGAGCATTTGTCGCGGAGCACTTGTCGTCATTTTCGGAGCAGTTGTCGGCGGAGCAAATGTCGCCGGAGCAAATGTCATGGAACCGTTAAATGTTATAAACTAAAACTATAAGCCAGCTTAACAACCCTGAATTATTAGAGAAAAGTATACATGTTTTGTCTCTCTCATACTGAAAGTAAATATGAATTATATTTTAAAAAATCAACTTCACATACTTATTTCTCGTTATATGTTTTCCTACCTTTTTTCTCTTCTCTATTTCAAACTTGAAAAAAACACCTGTTAAGGGCTGAAAGACCATTAGTGTTTTATGTTACAATATAAAACTATAAAGCAGAAAGCCCAACAACCACCAAAAGTTAGAAAATAATCCGGTTTGTCTCCCCCGTACAAAAAAGAAAAAAATGAAATAGACTTCTATTTCATACTTTTTTCTTTTTAGGGCTGAAAGTCCATTAGTATGACAAGTGAATAAGCACATTACGAGAATCAGTGATTTTTAATGAAAGCTGTATCCTTCTTTGACAGATTGAAACTCTTAACATCTCGAGAATGGATCTTAGTGAACGTTCCTCTGCATCACGTGATCTTGCTCAGTTCATCTGTAAGATGCCTCATTTGAAGAACCTGACACTTCGATCAAATGGCAATGAGGTCGCGCTTCACGATGACTTTTACTCAACAGCTTCTTCGATGGCATCATCAGCGAAGGTACTGATCCCATATATTTCTTGAGCTTCAAAATAGTCTGAAACTATTTATGATTCTTAGCATGTAAATACATTCTAAATCAAATCACTTATAAAACAAGAACAATATTTTTGATTCTTGGAAGATGTTTAGTTCTTTTTCGAATAGGTATATATAGTTTCATTGGGTGGGTCATCTTACATGGATTTATACGTGTTATATGTTGTAAACTAAAACATAAGCCAGCTTAACAACCCTGAATTATTAGAGAAAAGTATACATGTTTTGTCTCTCTCATACTGAAACTAAATATGAATTATATTTAAAAAAAATCAACTTCACATACTCATTTCTCTTTATATGTTTTCCTACCTTTTTTCTCTTCTCTATTTCAAACTTGAAAAAAACAAACCTGTTAAGGGCTGAAAGCCCATTAGTGCTTTATGTTACAATCTAAAACTATAAACCAGAAAGCCTAACAACCACTAAAAGTTAGAAAATAGTCCGTTTTGTCTCCCCCGTACAAAAAGAAAAAATGAAATAGACTTCTATTTCATACTTTTTTCTTTTTAGGGCTGAAAGTCCATTAGTATGACAAGTGAATAAGCACATTACGAGAATCAGTGATTTTTAATGATGGCACTATCCTTCTTATGACAGATTGAAACTCTTGACATCTCGGGAATGGATTTTAGTGAACGTTCCTCTGCATCACGTGATCTCGCTCAGTTCCTCCGTAAGATGCCTCATTTGAAGAACCTGACACTTGATAGAGTTCACAGTGACAGTGCTAAAGCCGGGGTAATAATATGCAGCGCTTAGAAACATTTGTATTAAGCGCTATATAAATGTTGCATGTTATTATTATTATTATTCTAAATCAAATCACTGATAAAACAAGAAAAATATCAGTGATTCTTGGAAAATGTTTAGTGTTTTTTTTCGTATATGTATATATGGTGTCATTGGGTGGGTCATCTTACATGGATTTATACGTGTTATATGTTATAAACTAAAACTATAAGCCAGCTTAACAACCGAGAATTATTAGAGAAAAGCATACATAGTTTGTCTTTCTAATACCAAAAGTAAATATGAATTATATTTTTTAAAAATCAACTTCACATACTTATTTCTCTTTATATGTTTTCCTACCTTTTTTCTATTTTCTATTTCAAACTGGAAGAAAACATGTTAAGGGCTGAAAGCCCATTAGTGCTTTATGTTACGATCTAAAACTATAACCCAGAAAGCCCAACAACCACCAACAGTTAGAAAATAGTCCTTTTTGTCTCCCCCGTACAAAAAGAAAAAAATGAAATAGACTTCTATTTCATACTTTTTTCTTTTTAGGGCTGAAAGTCCATTAGTATGACAAGTGAATAAGCACATTACGAGAATCAGTGATTTTTAATGAAAGCTGTATCCTTCGTATGACAGATTGAAACTCTTAACATCTCGGGAATGGATCTTAGTGAACGTTCCTCTGCATCACGTGATCTCGCTCAGTTCCTCCGTAAGATGCCTCATTTGAAGAACCTGACACTTGATAGAGTTCACAGTGACAATGCTAAAGGCGGGGTAATAATATGCAGCGCTTACAAACATTTGTATTAAGCGCTATATAAATGTTGCATGTTATTATTATTATTATTCTAAATCAAATCACTGATAAAACAAGAAAAATATCAGTGATTCTTGGAAAATGTTTAGTGTTTTTTTTCGTATATGTATATATGGTGTCATTGGGTGGGTCATCTTACATGGATTTATACGTGTTATATGTTATAAACTAAAACTATAAGCCAGCTTAACAACCGTGAATTATTAGAGAAAAGTATACATGTTTTGTCTCTCTCATACTGAAACTAAATATGAATTATATTAAAAAAAAATCAACTTCACATACTCATTTCTCTTTATATGTTTTCCTACCTTTTTTCTCTTCTCTATTTCAGACTTGAAAAAAACAAACCTGTTAAGGGCTGAAAGCCCATTAGTGCTTTATGTTACAATCTAAAACTATAAAGCAGAAAGCCCAACAACCACCAAAAGTTAGAAAATAGTCCGTTTTGTCTCCCCCGTACAAAAAGAAAAAAATGAAATAGACTTCTATTTCATACATTTTTTTTAGGGCTGAAAGTCCATTGGTATGACAAGTGAATAAGCACATTATGAGAATCAGTGATTTTTAATGAAAGCTGTATCCTTCGTATGACAGATTGAAACTCTTAACATCTGGAGAATGGATCTTAGTGAACGTTCCTCTGCATCACGTGATCTCGCTCAGTTCATCTGTAAGATGCCTCATTTGAAGAACCTGACACTTGATAGAGTTCACGATGACTTTTACTCAACAGCTTCTTCGATGGCATCATCAGCGAAGGTACATATTGCTTAATATTTCTTTTACTTCAAAATGGTCTCAGATTCTCGATTCTACATTCATATTGAGTAAATAACTAATACACAATGTAACTAACATTTTTCACGTTTTATTAGAAAGTAATCTTATGCTTTGAAATCAGATCACTAATAAAACCTGAAAAATATTAGTTAGATCGTGTATGAGTTATTTATTGAATATGTAGGTAGAATCATTGGGTAAGTCACTCTCTTTGAAGTATGCATTTCTTGTTAAAACTTTTAAGCCAGAAACCTCAACAACCACCAAAGTTAGAGAAAAGCCTGTCATGCCTGTTTTGTCTCCCCTTGTACTTAAAGTAAAAATGAGATATAAAAAGTATGCCATACTTTATCTACAAAGTCTGTTTCATATTCCATTTGATATATTTCATACGATATCTAAAGAGTCAATTTCATACAGTTATTGATGATGCCTTCTAAAAATGCACTGATTCTGCTTATTTCCACTTTCCTAAGATACAAATATCATTTTACTGCTCACTTTGATTTCCTACTATTTTTCATTTTACCGTCAAAATTATTGTTAAAACATTAATTGATAATAATTTAAGCAATTAAATAACAATCAGAAATTTTTAATGAATGGTCGCAATTTAAAGAAAAAAAACACGATTCAAATTGTCTTAAAGTATAATTTATTTTGGCAATAAATCTGTTCAAGGTTTAAGTTGAAGAACATATATTTTCATACAAAGCACTGAGGGGAAATCTAAGATAGAGAAGGTACATTTTACTTTTAAATGTTGCTGTTGTTGGTTCTTAAAATATTTCAAAAGGTAAGTTTTCTAAGAAAGTGTTATCGTTGCTCTGAATTTTCGCAAAATTTCACTCTTTCTATGTGGTATGGCTATTGAAAAAATTCACTCTGTCAGGTTATGTGAACTTTGCTCATGAAGTAAAGTGATAGTAAATGTAATCAGTATGACGTCTGTTTACAACTAGGACCAGCAATTCTGAGATTCCTCCTTTTTTACTATCAAATGCTTGTGCGCTGTAATGGCTGCCGCGCTAAAGCTGGGGTAATAACATGCAAAGTCCTTTGGAAGCCCATAGAAACGTTAGATCATTATCATCACCATCATCATCATCATCATCGTCATTATTATTATTATTATTATCATTATTTTTTCCTCGACAGATTGAGACTCTCTCCATTGTGTGGACCGATGTCAGTCAACAACGCTTTGCATCAAACGATCTTGCTGACTTCATCTGCAGAATGCCTTATTTGAAGCATTTAAGACTGTTTGCTTCAAGGTTTCATCAGGATTTTTGGTCAAACTCACTGACGGCGTCAACATGTGGAGAACAGGTTTACCTTGTGCTCTTATTAGCCCCCCCCCCCCGACTCAGGATGAATCCCTCCTTTTCAAGGCCATATGAATGACTTTTTTTTTGGGGGGGGGAGAATATGTTCAATATTAGGGGGAACAC
This sequence comes from Echinometra lucunter, assembly GCA_029962745.1. NCBI lineage: Eukaryota > Metazoa > Echinodermata > Echinoidea > Camarodonta > Echinometridae > Echinometra > Echinometra lucunter. The sequence goes on along the minus strand of CM057160.1, from coordinate 310,257 downwards.
GCAAGCAAAAAGTGAATGTCTAAAAACAGTGAATTTCGAGCGAATATGCGTGATTTTTCACTCAAAATTCAATTTTTTTGACGATAAATTATACTCCTACTTTTTGACTCACTTATAAAAATTAAAAGTTTCTTTTTTACAACACTTTTGTGTATTTATGAGTAAAAAGTTTCTAAACAGATTTCGTTTTAGAACACAATCAGCCGGCAGATTTTGTCACCAAGAACCAAATCTGCCGCTACACCGGCATTGTCCGTCAATATGATGAGATGACCCCGTTTGGTTTATCCTATATTTAGACAAACCTGTTTGCTTTTCTTTTTTTTTTCTTTTTCTTTTTTCTTTTCCAAAATATCGCTGACGAGTCACTTTTTTGTCTATTATTTTTGTAACTCAGTGATGAAAGACAAGATTTTATTTTCACCCAATGCTCTCCAGGATAGTAACAGGAGCCTCACCCTGACTGAGCTGACTATAGATGATAAGACACTGCAAGAATCGCAAGATTGTGGTTCTATGCTTGACAGTTTGAAGAAGGTAACTCTACAAGCATGTAGGGAGATCAGATCTGATGTCATCATGAGGATCCACCTATCAGGGGCGATAGAGCTCACCATTCAAACGGATGAATATGCAAATCATCCGGCTAAATTCAACGAGGAGCCCAGTGACATTTCCGGTGCTATCCTGAAAGCCTGTCCTCAGCTCATCAAGGTGACATTCAGCGATCTCATCATTGGCAATAGCAAGATCAAACCAATCTTGCAAGCCTTCATCTCAGCTCACCACAAACATCTGAAGACTGTCAGGTCAGACATTCAAATGTTTGTTCAAAGAACGCTATGATATCTTTCTTCCCTTTAACCCTCTCTTTAAAAAAATCTTTAATAGTCATCCATTTTGAATATATCTTTTATCCGTTATTATATCTTTTTATTTTTTATTTTTTATCTATTCTTTTCTTTCTTTAACACAAACACACACGCACACCACGCGTGCATACTCATTCTCCCTCAGTATGTTTTACTGGACAAGTTAAAAGTACAAATGAAACGCTTCCATCCTACATAAATATTTTATCCGGAATACGAGCGTCACTGCGTCAGAGAGGTGATTAAAGACAGTTAAACAAATTAATGGCTATCGTATCGTAGGAAATTCAAGCAGTTTGAAAGTTGGCATGGATAGTGACATCAAACAATTTGATAACTCTCCGCTATAGAACAGGAAATGATCTGTGTCAATAATTGTATATTCACATTAATGAAGAAACTCAATATAATCTTGTACTCATAGATTCATAAGATGTGGGACAGATGTGAGTGTAGATGCTTTCATCCGTGAGTTCAACGAAGATCAGATCATGAAGGTGGAGATAGAGCATGGCAAACCAAGAGGGTAAGTCTGGTATATGATATTGCTATTCATAAAGGGTGGATGAATTTCGTACATAACTTTATTTCTGAAAGGATGTCAAGATACGCTCTTCTCTTCTTCCCCCTATTATGACAACAAACTGGAATGGAGTAAGGACAACAAATAAACAAACAGGTGCAAATCAAAATTTATTTACGCATGCAAGTATATTTGCCTAATTCTTTTGTTTATTTCTATTTCATCATAAAGAACAATGGGATTGTATTATGTACTAATCCTAATTTTGCGTAAAATCAATTTTTATAGAATTATAACTATTTCTAAATATTGTCTCACCATGGTGTGTTATCTGGATGATATGATGAAAACAATAGGAGAACGCCGATCGAAGATATATTGGACTGATCCAATGAATTTGCCATTATCTGATTATGCATGGAATTACAAAGTGCATAGAAAAAGTGAGTTGCTAGTGATCCCTGCTTGATAAAATAATTAAGTTCATTTTGCATATAACTCTGTACTTTCATAGGGACTTGCTAGCTGTGTCTGTCTCTTTTCCAACTCCATTAATATGAAATAACGTCGTTTAGCTCATCATTATACCTCCCTTTGGCTCTTTCTCTAACTTTTAGGGAATACTTTATGTAGTAGTGGAGGTGATTACACCGTGCTCACAAATCAAGGCAGACAGAGATCATCTTCGCCGGCTATACATGCTATATGCAGCCCGGAAAGTGCACAGAGCACATCAGTTACTAGTAATTGCTTCAAAGCAGAACTGAAAAATTGACGCAGACCTGTTTCAAGACATAAATGTATTGTAATATAATTTCCTGTTGCGTAATCATGTTGGTATTCAAGTATTTGTATGGACGTACATTATACATATCGATTTTATGGGTCTTATTCATAGTCTATCTAAGATGCTTTCAGTGTGTTCGACGTAATTGAAATGCTTCTCAAAGAGAAAGTAAAGCTGTATATGCTCTTTTTCCGTCAGTGGACATCCAACTTTTAAACGCTACAAATAGAAGACATTTTTTTTTTTGCATTTCTTTTACGACTACAGCAATTGCACCTGTCTTCTTACCTCAGTGTATTAAATACTTTCACATAAGATAAAACTGATGATTATTTGGATGACAAATGTCAAATATGTGATCTGTATATAGAATCCATGTCACGTATAGATCACGACATTTTTTTTGTAATTAACTTTCATTAAGACAAATCTTATTCGTATATTGATCAAACTTGTCGTCTTTTATGAGACACGTTACATTATTTTACCATTCATGGTATCTCACCTCTTCTCTCTTATGCGACAAAGGGAAAGTTAAATGCAATTTTCATTACATTTCTACGGCAGTTCAGTCATCTTTTCAGACTCTGAATAGACTTTTTTAAATCATACCTGTAGTGATAACCTGCTTCATTACTACAGTGGAAATACCTTCCCACAATCATCATAAGGGTAGGAATTATTTCACTTCAATTCATTTTCGTCCAATGAATTCGCAGGGTTAAATGATACATATATATATTCAAATTGTACAGTTCATATGGATGGCAAATGTTTAATGAACAAGGTATTACTGTTATCAATTTCATAGTTCACCTTTCTTTTGGAAAATAACTTTCATTGAGAAATATGATGTATGCAACTGTAAAATTAATTTATTTCACAACACATGATAACACATGTCAGATATGACTAGCTAAAATGCACGTTGACTGCAGCAGTCAACATGCCTTATTCAGTATACTTTATTAGAAAATAACAGTATAATTTATTATAAAACTTGTTAAGCGCATGGCTAACTTGTCGTATATCATCGTCTTTGAAAGTGTTATGAATAGGATCAGTATCTGTCGGGGGGGGGGGGGGGGTCTCTCTCTCTCTCTCTCTCTCGCAAATTATATTATTGGTGTTCACCCTAAAGCTTATGGACAGTGAACAGTGAGCTTGACTGTCTCGAAACTTTTCCTTACACAGAACAGTCAATCCTAATCCGATGAACAGAGACCAAGTATTAAATAGTATCGTTCTAAAAATATTTGTATATTCTTCCGGCCCGTAATCCCTCATGATTTATGAGATTAAGGATTATGAAAATATCGATTAGCTTGTATAGTGTCAAAGAAAAGAATGATGCGGAATAATGCATGCTGACTATAATTGTATATATACATCGTATCTCTGTAAGGACTAATTTACCTTGCAAAAAGTTCATTTGATCAATGTTCATTCATCATGTTCATTGCGATTATGGTATGCCAAAATAGTGCTTGTTTTAATCAGCGGACGGTTTGTCTATTTAGGTATGTATTCCTGTCAAGACTTATACATGTTATAGCTGGAAGGAACACTGCATGAGCTGATACCGTGCACATTTTTTCTTTAAAATAATAAACTCTTAAGTTCACTTCTCGTTTGTTTGGCGGCTGCTGATTCAACTAAGTAAAGTATCTAAATCAAAACTATGACTTCTTGTACATGCTGATAACCATCATCATTATCAAACCTCTTTGCAACATCGGTACAGTGTACGTGTAAATAAATATTTCTTTATTTATCCCTATATGCATTGTATAATTTGTTGAACCACAATGAACTGTTATTCATTCGCATCAGCCTTTGTTTTATTTTGTAAGTCTGATAGGACTGTATATAGGTGTATGATGTACATAATATCTGTTTTACATGTGTATTTACTGCGAATTGTCCACTTCTTAATACTTGTGCGTATACATGTACAAGTAATTGTGTTACTCTTTTATTCCTTAGTATCAATATGTTTATCCTTGTATAGCCGCTATGTACATCTGT
>CM057160.1:280854-305547 GCA_029962745.1 Echinometra lucunter | reverse complement strand
TTTCGGAAATCAGAGTAACAAATTATAATAGATAATTCCATAACCATGATAACAGAAGCACGTTATCTACACTTGTGGCTCTTTTGTTTTCACTTGTTGAAAAACGAGACTTTGTAGCATTTCATTTTATCCTGATGACAATAAGTTCTAGCATGTCTAGTTTATGCTATATATAAATTCTGTCCTGGGATTTTAGATTAGCGGGAATTAAGATTTTTTTCTGTCAATAATCCGTCCAACTAATTTCAAGTAAGGGGGCAAACTCTACAGAGAAAACGAAGGTAAATAAACTTTGTTGTATGCAAATGAAAAAGACTACCTGAGAGCTAGCGGGAGAAGACTGTGGTCATGTATATTGCTTTTTCTTATCAAACATGATTATGGCAAACATTTTATTTACAGCCATAGCTTATTCATATCATATTTTTGATAAGTCATGTGATGCTATTATCAATGTCGATATATGCTTAACGACGGACCTTTGAGCTCATACACACTGATATAGATATGTTGATCTGATTTGCTGACGGGGAGGGGAGAAAATGTAAATTTCAAAGTCTGAAGATAATAAATCGCTTGCTGAGATAAAGATTCGACTGCACAAACATCACCTGGAGTTTTTAAATATTACGTGGTCCTGCCAGTACACGCCTCTGATTAAAGGCCTAATCTACAGAACATAAGCCGTTACCGTACTATTCGAAATTTTAGGTTCCAGTAGAATGTCCTTCACATGTACCGAGATTTACGACGACGTGGACATGACCAATTTTTGAGGCATGAAGACTTACGAGGATATGGACTATTTGCGGACTAACAAACTTGCAAACCTCACGTGGTAGAGAAACTCAAGCCTAAACTTTTCATGTCAGTGGAAGGAGGTAAGGCAACACATTTTATTTGTTTGATTTTGTTTAATTTTATTCATTTGCTGTTCTTGTTCTTGTGTGTGTATAGGTGTGGGGGTGGGGTGGGGTGGGTGTGCGTTTGTGTTTGTGTTTTGTTTTGTCTATGTTTCGTATTCTCAGCAAGGACAGGTGAATTTAATGGGGCATACTCAAGAGTAAGCACCAGTTCTTTAGTAGACCAAGTAAGACAGGGCATGAAATGAACTGATAACCAAGGCAAGATTTACATCGTGTTAGGCCTGCTTAATCAAGCCTGAGAGATCAACTGATGCATAATTCAGGCACAGTTTACATGAAATATTCTTCATATTTTGATAGATTTAGAATACAAGCTTTCCCTCATCTGGCAATAATTTCAAATAGTGAAAAGTATCCTTTTTTAGATTTCCCACAACTTTACACTATCTTTAAACTAAAAGGGCTGGAATATGCTACAGCTATGCCATAGCCCGAGATCTCGCGATCGCGTAGAAAATCGGCACTCACATCACGAGTCCACGACGCAATCTACAGAATTGTACAATTTTTTGCTCCGAAATACTTTCTCGTTTTTATTCTCACATGGTTATATAATTTCCTGTAAATATTGTAATTGTTTTTTGATTTGCTATTAATCTGTTCATATTGTATATAAAACATATATATACACAAAAAACTTTCAGTTAAATTTCTGATTGATTAATTATGCTAATATGTGAGTGAAATCAGAAATTTGCTCAAGATCATCAAAACTCTCTTTGTAATAAATGTACTTGAAACAATACAGTATCAAAATTGACTTCTTATGTTCTTTATTATATTTTGAATTTCTTATTATTTCCCCTTTTCTACCTTTTGTTTATTGTTGTTTTTTTCGATGGAATTTGTCGGGGACACTTTTGCGATCATGAAAAGCAAAGAATCAATCTATTTTAATTAGTAAAACTAAAAGTAAAAACTATCATACATCTATGAATTTGGCTGAAAACTCTTTTGAGGGTCTTACGTGCAAGTGCGAAATGTTGCGTAACTTCGGAGCCGCATGCCCGAGCGTTGCGAGTTTTGGTGTCAAAAGATGCGTGGGTTATGAAAGAGAAAAGACATAAAACTCCGCATTTGACTGTTGTTCGCGTTGAGGATATATCGCGCGGAACGTCGGGGGGGGGGGGGGGGGATACTGCCCCCAGCCCTTTTAGGGTTAAGTTAAGTGTCGAGGATGGGAAGAAATCGTCTTTCTTAGTCTTATGCTTAACAAGGTACTAAGAATAATAGCCTTATTCTGAGTACCTTATTAACTTGAACTATGGAGTCTCATTCTCTTTTCTTTTCGCTCAACTATCATATGATCATAATAAAAGACTCTTGCGAAGGCATTTCTCTCAAATGATAAACACAATGCAAAGATATATTGCTTATTCTGTCATTGTACAGACTGGTTACAGAAATCAAACTCATGATGTAGTCACTACTTTCTATTATAAAGTATATTGATTAAGACTATATATCGAGTTAAATCGTTATGGTGATTCAAAGGAAAGCATCAAGTTTCATGTTCATTTTTCTTTCTTCTTTTTGAAACAGAAATTTCTCGAAAAGGTGGAAATCCTTTTCTCCATCTGATTGCCAGGTGAGAATCTACTTATTCTTTATTCCATTTTCTGTGATTTAATAATAATAATAATAGTGGGTTCTTGTATAACGCCCATGTCCATCAGAATTGACGCTCCTGGTGTGCTCCACTGTTATTATCCTGGCTTTAGCAAGGCAGCCACTAAGGCACTCTAGCATTTCAAGGAAATTCATCCTGCCAGGTAGCCATTTACTACACCTGGGTCGAGTGTGGCAAATGTAGATAAATGTCTTGCCAAAGAATATTAGTGCTGCGGCAGGGAATCGAACCCTGTACCCTTTTTTTTTTATTTATTTGGTTTAGTTCTCTTCTGCATTCATATTAGTACAACATTTTAGTAACATGTACAAAAAGTACTGACAATAAATCATAAATTAAGAAGTATTTGTAACAATTATTTTTCGAAAACAAACAATAAATTATAAATTGTCAAACTATTTTAATTCATTATCATTTGCTGAAGAAGGACTGCCAGTATAAGCTATTTGCTTGAAATTATGGCTATTATGAAATAGATAAACATGTTAAATCAGGAGAATGGATGAAAATAACTGAAATCCTAAATTAAAAGGATAGTGACAATGATGATAATAATGATGATGATAACGATGATGATGATTATGATGATCACGATGAAATGATAATGATGATGATGACGATGACGACAACGACGACGACGACGATGATGATGATGATGATAGTGGTAATAATTAAAATGGTAGAAAGGATAACACTTTGAAAAGACTGAGGAGGTGACAGAAATTTTACCTGGAATATTTTGATAGTAATATGGTTTTTAAGCTTGGCTTTCAATGAGTAGAGGTAACTGCTGGATTTAATTGATTCTGGGAGAGGATTCCATAGGTCTGGACTATGGTGTTTTATGGATCTATGGGCAATAAGTAACTTTGGGTTGACCAAATGAAGACTGGAGGAACTGCGAGCAGGGTAGGAGTGGACAGTATTATAAAGTTTTGAAATGAAAAAGGGAGCAAGTCATTTAGATACTTAATTAAAAACAATAAACTTTGTAGTGCATTAATGTCAAATAGTAGAGTTTTCTGTTGGTAAAATATTGGTCTGCTGTGAGATAAACTTGTGAACCAGTACAAATGCGAAGGGCTTTCTTATACGATAGAGTTGATTTTTGTTTTGTTGTAGTAGCCTGTGCTAAATTTCAATATGTTATATACGGTAATATCAATGAATTGTGAAGCATAATGAGCGTTTTACAAGTGATAGATCTCTTTATTATATACTGTATAGAGGTCAAGCCCGCTAATCACGAGGACCGCTATTCATAACGACTGCTATTCATAATGACCGCTAGTCATAACGTGTAAGTTCCTATACCCGAAGGTCCGCTACCATAAAGCGAAAAGGGGGTCACTATTCATAAAGTCATAAGGACCATTATTCATAAGGTCCGCTATTCATAATGTGAGATGAGTATCGCTATTAATAATTCACCTTGAGGGTCATTAATCATAAGGACCGCTATTCATAATCCGAAATCAGGGTCGTTATTCCTAAAACTGAAGAAGGGTCGCTAATCATAATATCCAATTCAATTCAATTTGTTCTTTATTCCCATAAAACAGCACATTTAAAAACAGTTACATACAAAAAATACATACATAAACTTACATACAAAGATAAAAACATAACAGGAAAGCATATTCAGCATATTAATAAATAGTAGATTGCACTTGTAATTCTATTAATACGACATAACCAGACCTTAGTTGGTAATAAGTTATGGACAATACTTTCATCTATCGAAAGATATATTGCTGAAAGACGCAATAAACTACACATACATGAAACAAAGTGGGGTTCAATTTTCGAGATGTTAGATAATTCTGTTTGAACAATATCCTAGTGAATGCTTAAATGTTGAAGATTTTTTTTTGTTGAAATTTCAATTACCATTTGCTATTTTAGTTAGACAAAAGCTGATGTCCAGGCTATTATGTTTTTAATACTTTGTAGATCCATTCATTAGCTTGTATTTTCTTTGATCTATATTTTAGTATGTACTGCAAATGCTCTGTATTTCTTGTTTGTTTTCTTTTGAATATATTAATATAAGCTAGCTTATTCCAGTGTCCTTCATTCTCCAACGATGCACACATATTCCATATGGCCAGATGCTTTCTTGCATCACTTTGTCTTTTTCATCCACTGTCACTGTCAGTTTGTACGACTTGAAAACAGAATCAACATGGGAAATGCACATTATTTCAGCTGAGTTCAGCTGGATTAGCTTCCAGAAATTCATAAGTCATGACTAGAAAAATCACAGAATAACGTATTGACAATGATGTGAAATATGGTTCTGTCGTTACATTTATTCCATTTTATCCCAACAAAAACAAGTTACAACATTTTTTCAAGAAATCCAACATAGGTTACTGTACAATAACAAATTCTCACTTCGACACCATTTTATTTACAAAACCATCGATACCAGGGGAGCGTTTCATGAAGAGTTTTGTCGGTGATTTTCACCGACTAATTTGCTTTCAGCCAATCAGATGCAAGGATTTTCAGTAGTTTATAACATTTGTCGGTGATTTTCACTGACAAAACCCTTCATGAAACGCTCCCCAGGTTTCACGACGTTTGCTCAAGCTTCCGAACATTATGTATGAGGTATAATGATTCATAGATAAGTAAAATTTATGCAATTTATTTATTCATTTCGGTATTCAAAGACATCAATATACATGATACGAAGGTCCAGGAACTAAAATTTAACATGTTATCAACATAATTATACATTGTAGAAACGATAAATGCGCGCGAACCCTTTCGAAAAGTACCAACCTTGCTAAAAACCATAGTTCCTTTTCCCGAGGCACCACCAACTTAACCATTGTATATGCATGGTTTCATCATAGTCAAATTATCATAAAACCACGACATTGCCATAGGAATAAAATGAATAATGAAATAGACAAAATCTATGAATCTTTGATACTTGGATTCCTAGAAAAAAAAGAAACACTAAGTAGAAGAAAAAGTGTTAAATACAAGTGAAGACTAGGAGGTTTGTAAAGAGGCAATTAAACAGAAACTGAGAGGGGGAAGCTGTATACCCTCCTGTTTTTAAGGGTGTGTCATGTCACTGTGCAAAAATATTGCACAGGATGTTTTTTTTTAATTGATGGACGTATGCTCTACAATTACAATATGTAAATCATTCTGTAGATTGTTGTATAGTTCTGCTAGTTCTTCCATGCTTTATGCAACATTCACAAGTGAATAATTCAGGAACTACCTTTTTTCTTATGTATTTGGAAGATTATAATTCACAATCTGTATGGATTCTTCACTGTGGAAGGAAAACAAGTGATTAGTTACCTGTATTTTGAGAGAGATGAAATTCAGTCATTCGTGAGATTCGGAACAATATTGTTTGATGGAAAACTAGATAAGGTCTTTTGTGAAAGTAACGGTGACACATTTCATATATTTTCATAAAATAACGATTTCCTTTAAATAATTAATGATTGATTGATTGATTGATTTCTATATCAATATTGTGAAATATATACATGTTCATATCCATTGCATCAATGTGATGTTTATTTGATTGATTAAATTTTAAATTGTTTCATACAGAAAGAAAATGAGAAAATGTCTAAGAATGCACATGCACTGACGCTTACGAATAGGCAAAACATAAATATTATTTAAGAGGGCTACGGTGTAAGAAAACTTAGAAGCTCAGTATGCTTGCCCTGGATATGCTTGCAAGCCGAAAGTCATTAACTACTTGATGAATGTCGAAGGTCGATTACCTTACCGTGCTCGGTCTTAACAATATTTGCTTGATAATCTCACAATGCAGGTCATCTTTGTGTTAATGATTGTAAGAAAAAGTTTGCTCTTTGCCCGTGAAATGATAAAGACTTTAAAGTTCATGATACTGCTTGAAATTGACCTTGGGGTCTGAATACATTTGCATATTATCGCTTGGAATTATGGGTAATCTTTAGAGACTGTAACTGAAAAACCACATGATTTCCGTAAATCGAACCTAATAAATGAACATGTGTATGAGCCAGAAATCTTTTAAGAGAAATATGATCACATCGTCGGTAAGGAAATGCAAATTAAAAACAGGGACTTGTTTGCAAAGTCCCACGCATGTGTGTGCTTATTTGTTTTTCAAAAACCTTATTATGTTTTGAGGTGATGACTCTTAAATCTCTGTCATTAGAATGTAACTGTAAACATTTATTTGATGTAATCAATGAAAGGGGCCTCGTATCAAAATTCATCCCGAACTTGTATTTCTTTTATTTAACTCAGAACAGCTAAACCTACCCTGATGAGTAGATGAGTTTAGTCTATTATGTTAAAACAATCTTTGTATCCAATTGTTTACGGTTATTCTGATTACAGGTCGAAGCTTTGAGGGTTATGCCGAACTTATTATGTCAACTAACTATCCCAGAAAACTAGCCAGAACAACTATTTTGACTAGACCCACTACCCCCGCCCCCACCAAAAAAAAAAAAAAAGAAAAAAGAAAAGAAAAGATGTATTTTCGAAATAATTGGCAAGAGAGTAGCTTCATAATACAGATACAGGTAGTTTAATATTCAAAGAATTCTTTACAAAATTTCGTATTAGTTTCCCTACATTTATCTCTTCAACTATGTTCTGTTCACAAAGTGCCTTGATGTCACCATGCCTGTATCACTCGGCGACTGGCGTGTCAGGATCGGCACGTTCGTACGACGGGAGAGGAAAGAATACGACTACAATTACTTTTTGAAAAAACTTTTGAACTTAATGAAAAGCACCAAGACAGCAAAGCCGCACGAAAGCAACATTCCTGAGAGTAACAAGTCATCTCTGACTGGGTTTACAAATGATGCTGATAGTTCGGGAGATAACGCGACCCATCAAATCGTTTCGTCCAGGCTTCGATCATGATGATGATGGGGATGATGATGAACTTGACTGTAGGGAAATTACACTCAAACTGGCGTGCAGTACACAGCTAGCATCGCTTACCAAAAACGACAGCTCTCCAGAAAGTGTTTCTTCGTCTTATGGATCTCTTGCTAGTAATACATCTGCAAATGATGGTTCCTCGGGCTCTCGTGAATGGTCTACATTATCGGAGGTTAGATCAAATTATGTTTATTGTTCAGTAACTCTACTTTTGATAACTTTAATCCTTAAGCCCAAGTAACAAAATACATTTATCCGCGTGCTTTAACCCTTAAGCATTTCCCCTGTAACGCGCCCATTGCCAGATCATTAAAAAGGTCATAAGTTATAGATTATGCTGTAGACCAAAAAAACTAACATTTTTTTTTTATCACTGTTAACCCCTCATTATACTCAGGTGAAACGTGAATGCCAAATTGTGACGCCGCCAACAGCAGAGTCAGGAAAGATTATTGAAGAAATTGATGCCATGGAAGGCAATAACTGCCCAGATGTGAACAGCATCCTACTGATGAGAGCTGGCGACGTAGAAATGAACCCTGGTCCCAATGAGACGTAAGTGAAAAAAAATCATTTCTCATTTTGATCATGACGTCATCATAATCGTGCGCTTATTTCACATTTTTGTTTAGTTTAATCCTCTTTTTGTGATATATTATTTCAAGATCATGAATACACCAACTTTTATTGTATTTCAAGGTGAAATGACCATGACTTTATAGTCTATAAACTGATAAAGATATTTTCAAAACCCTGAAAATATAAGAGGAAAAAAAAATACACGGAGAAGTGTTACTTTCTATAACCAGTGAATTATCATCTTACAAGTGAGCACAAAATGCATGTAGGCCTACACGTTAACACGTATGCCAAATAACGTAACCTGATTTGAAATCGAAGATATTAAATTTTATCTTCCATTTCCTAGACTTGGGAACCTGACCGAGCTGGAACTCTATCTCCTTGCTGATAGCATTGATCCATCAGATTTCAGGAGGGTGGGACTAGCGTTAGGATTCTCTGAGGCTCAACTAAGTCGGTTCGAGAAAGACCAGGCTAACACAATGCAAGCTACCTACCAGATGCTCTGTGAGTGGCGGAAAAGAGTTCGTGATGGTGAGGCAAGGAATTTATTGATCAACAAGCTGGAAAGAAATCGCCTAATGCAGCTCGCTGGTAGTTTGCGCAGAGGTATAGTTACTTAACATGCTTAATACTATCATCATAAATAACTGATCGGTTGAGAAGTCAGCTTATAAATGAATAAGGAAAATATCAATTCAAACCAATGCTAAGTGAGGGTGTTATCATTTGACGATATCTGACTTTTGACAATTTTTTTTACCCATTTACTTTTATACAAGGTACTTTTTCATGAGACAGTTTCTGTGACTGGCCTTAGTGCTAGTGAATATTCATCAACTATGTGATTTGTTTTCATGAGAAGAGGCTCAGTCAGATTTCTTTTCTGTGATTTGCTCTTTTGTTGTTGAATATTCATTAGTTCATAATTTAACTAAAAGGGATCACACCTTTGGTAGCAACATAGACGATAACGGTACATATGCACATGCATGCAAACACAGTGGAGTGGACCCATCGCCGTGACTGTAGAAATATTCCTGATTCGCGGCTCAAAATAATTGAAGTCACTAAATTTACTCAGTAAATCAGAGGAGCTGTACAAAGTATGAAATTGAATGGTTGTTTAGCAGAGTAGGAAAACCCATCCCCCACCAACTGTGCATGCAAAATTTGAGTGTTTATAAAAAGTGTTTATAACTGGATTTTGATCAAGGAAAGAACATTTCTGCTATGGCAATCTCATTACAGGTCAGGTCGGTGAAGACATACCTTCATTGACTGAGGAGGAACTTCAACAAGTTGCTGAAGATGTCAAACGCTATTTCACCATCGAGCTGTGTCAGATTCAAGCCGATCCCCTGAATAGCGAGCTTCTACTCCAATTCGAGCGCATCTTCACAAATCTAACGTTGATGGAAGAGGACAAGGGCACCAAGAAAAAGACGCCACTGGCTTACAGTGACCTCCTGAAGACTAAAGTCAATGGAATCCACCCCAAACGATTGTTGGTTGAGGGGGAAGGCGGTGTTGGGAAGACTACCCTCTGCGCTAAGATTGCTTGGGATTGGATCCACGGAGTTGGCTACACAGATTTCAAGTTAGTCCTTGTTATTCTACTCCGCAAGGCCAAAAACCAGACTGTGGGAGAAATCGTGAAGTCCTATCTCTCTGACAACAATCCTGTCACCGCCAAGCAGCTCGATAAGTACATCCTTACGCATCCTGAGGACGTCTTCCTTGTCCTGGACGGTCTGGATGAGTTAGCTGCGGATCTCGATAGTATTCAGCAGCTTATCCAGATCATTCTCAATCGGCTGTTCAAGTCAGGCACAGTCTTAATCACATCACGGCAATGGAGATCGGATGAGATTAGGAATAGTCCCGATCTAAGAAAAGCATTTGCTTTCATTGCTGTAGAAGGCTTCTCGGCTGAAAACCTGGCTTCCTACATCACAAAGTTCTTTCATCCAGACACAACTGCCTCGGAAGAACTTACGCTATTTATATCACATAACGATGTCATTCAAGAGAATATGACCGCCTACCCTATATATACAGCAATGCTGTGTATCATGTGGAAAGAATTTGATGGAGAACGACGAGAGGCGATGACCAAATTAAAAACATTTTCCCAGCTCTTCGATGAGATGATTAGATTTTTGATTGATCATTACCTCTCAAAGCACTTTGCTTCCCCAGTCAATCCTGCATGGATGAACAATCGTTGTATAATTCTTCATCATCTAACTATGATAGGTTGTATTGCCTTCCAGGGACTTACAGAGAGACGGTTGGTGTTCTCGGAAGAAGAGTTTCACAGCTGCCCAGAGTCTGTGGATACAGGTTGTAAGGTTGGAGTACTCACCAGAGAAAAGCGAATTCTTTCCAGGCGAGAGACAAGAAATAACCCTCACTTTGCCGTCTCGTCCGTGCAGTTTCCACATAAACTTTTTCAGGAGTATCTGTCAGGGATGTATCTTGCATCAATTTACAAGTCAAACCGAAGTGATTATGATAGGGTGATGGACAATATTCTAGAGACAGCCCGGGAATACCAGTACCTACTCTACTTCGCCTCGGCTCAACACAAAGAGGTTGGACTGGATATCGTATCTCGTCTACTGGTTCAGAGAGATCATGGGTCTAGGCGTTATGGCTCGTATTACGGCAGGTCCATGGTCAGTGACAGCTTTATCGTGGATGTGGCATACGAGAGCCAAGACCAAGACGTTGCTAAAGCAGTGGTGGGTCAGCTTATCGACAAGACAAGGACAAGGAAGTCTACACTGGAAATAAATGATGAGATGCAGGCACACACAATAGCTGGACATATTTTCCTTGCACATCACCGTCAAGTGGTAAGAACAGGATATTTTTCTTCTCATAATCGAATTGCTGCCAAATCTATGACCATGATGACTTTTCCTTGTAGGTGTGATACTATAATGGTTTGAAAATTATGCATTTTTTTTTTACCCGAAGTGTCTAGGAAAGGCATTCTATTGCTATCCTTTTCTTCACTGATAATATGTCAAAGGTGCACTTAATAGGATGCATCTGAACAATATTCTCATTTGGAGTAAACATCGTTCAATCTACTTCTGGTCTCTATTGTCTAATCTTACAAGGGCATCATTTGGTCTAAAACGGTGATATTTATATCAAATTAAATGCTACATTATTTTCTACGATCCTATTACAGTTAAAATCCTGACGATGATTCTCCTTTAACGTACATAAATATTTCAGGATGCCGTCACCGTTGGGAAGCCATGTGGACGGACCGCTTCAGAGGACCTGGCTGAATTCATGTGCTCATCATTATCATCTCTGAGATCTGCGACGATCAAAGCAACTATGTATGATGCCTTCTATTCGGTGCTTGCTAAGAGAGCAGTGCAGTTCAAGGTCAGTTTCAAAGTTGTCATCAATGTTGTCCTTTTATGTGATACTTCATTGTACATGCGGAATGTATAGCTTTGCTAATGTTATGAAATTAATTTGAGTATGGAGAAAACTAGAAAAGGAACACTTGATTTTGGTGATTATTTTTGTACAATTTAAATTGTCAATAATGTAAAAACACACAAACACACACACACACACACATAGGTGACACACACACACACACACATAGATGATACTCCGATAGATATCAGTTTTCAATAATCATCCCAATCTCCCCAATTAAAGAGGAAATAAGGGGAACAAGGAAACTAAATATCAATAAAGTGAATACTATTGCTTCTTTTCCCCGACCTCATGATATCGATATATATTAGCTTATTAAAAATCGTATCCATCGGGTTTTTGTCAATAAAAATATAGCCTACAAGTGGGAGGACCGTCACCGACGCCGGACCTGTGGTCTCCTCGTGGAAAGTATTACCCCTCCCCCCCCCCCCCAAAAAAAAAAAAAATAAATAAATAAAAAATAAAAAAATAAAATAAAATACGTTTTTAAAGATACAGAATCACGCTCTAGGTTTCATTCAAAACAAGTTTTTTATTTAAAAAAAAACCGAAAAAGAGACTTCATTGATGCAGAAAAACAGTAAATCCACTAGTTTTAAAAGTAATATCAAAGATCACTTTATTAGGCTATCATCAACTCCAAATTATAATGAAATACACTTCTCGTGAGTGGATTCCTTTCACTCGATGTTTGATTCCTATTCAGACGAAGTGATACCTATAATATGACTCACCTCAAAGAGTGGATTTCCACTCCTTTGCACCCTTCACTCCTGTGCAATAAGAGAGGAGGAGGGAAGGTGGTATAACCGACATATCAATTTATAAAGTGCCGAAGACCTGGTGTGCTTATAATAAACACAACAAAAGCATACCCTTTCCTAAAACTCCTTTTCTAATAATATTTTTTAGTAATTGGTGTCTTTAAATTAAACAGATCGTAAAGCAAATAGCATGTGTTTTCGGAATGCTTTTCGAATGTTCTTTACAATAGCTATTTTTCAATGTTCCGCAATTTTTTCAATCACAAACCAATCGCTTTTAATCGATATCAGTTAGCCAACTTCCAAAGTTTTAGCAAGTGAATTTCAAGGTTTTTTTTCAAATATAACGCTATAAATCCACGCAACATTTTTAGTGTTAAGTTATGGAACGACAAACTACCACAACTTGAACGCTCATTAACACGTAAACTCTCAAATAAAAGAGAACTTTGTCAAAAGTTGCGCAAACGTACTCATTACATTATTTTGCGCTAACTTTTAAGAATTTGATTGGTCTGCTGCTTTTCGCAGTCAGGCGACAAAAAAAAAAGAAGAGGAAGAAGAAGAAGAAGAAAAAAAAGAAGAAGAAACCTGCTTCGGTGAATTTACTGACTTTATAGGTATAGAATTTGGGATTTGTTTAAGATATAAGATGTTTATTTATTAATGGAATAGGTTTACGGAATCATTGGGCGAACCCCTCACTTCGATTTGTTGAAAGTCCATTTGTGTAATAACTGATCAATATAGCCTATGCATATATAAAACATAAAAACATTTTATACAAAACATAAAGTAGATCATTCACACCTGACTGGATGAATGTGGGTCACATGATATTCAGGGGAAACTGCTATCGCATAAAAAATGAAGGAGATTTAAAGTGTCTGTTTCATACTTTTTCTTTTTTTTTAAGGTGAAAGTCCATTGGTGTAATAGGTGGATTAATATAGCCTATGTATACCGGTATGAGAATCGGTGATTTTTAATATGAAAAGCAGTATCCTTCCTATAACCTTGATGACAGACTGAAAATCTGGCTATCTGGAGACTGGATCTTTAGTAAACGTCCCTCTGCATCGCATGATTTCACTCATTTCATCTGTAAGATGCCTCATTTAGAGAAGTTGACACTTGATAGAGTTCACGATGACTTTTACTCAACTGCATCTTCGATGGCATCATCAGCAAAGTTACTAGATTAAAACTATAAGTCAGCTTAACAACCACGAATTATTAGAGAAAAGCATACATGTTTTGTCTCTCTCATACTGAAAGTAAATATGAATTATATTTTTAAAGATCAACTTCACATACTTATTTCTCTTTATATGTTTTCCTACCTTTTTTCTCTTCTCTATTTCAAACTTTAAAAAAACCTGTTAAGGGCTGAAAGCCCATTAGTGTTTTATGTTACAATCTAAAACTATAAACCAGAAAGCCCAACAACCACCAAAAGTTAGAAAATAATCCGTTTTGCCTCCCCCGTACAAAAAGAAAAAATGAAATAGACTTCTATTTCATAGTTTTTTCTTTTTAGGGCTGAAAGTCCATTAGTATGACAAGTGAATAAGCACATTACGAGAATCAGTGATTTTTAATGAAAGCAGTATCCTTCTTATGACAGATTGAAACTCTTGACATCGAGGGAATGGATCTTAGTGAACGTTCCTCTGCATCACGTGATCTCGCTCAGTTCCTCCGTAAGATGCCTCATTTGAAGAACCTGACACTTGATAGAGTTCACAGTGACTTTTACTCAACAGCTTTTTCGATGGCATCATCAGCGAAGGTACTGATCCCATATATTTCTTGAGCTTCAAAATAGTCTGAAATTATTTATGATTCTTAGCATGTTGTGGATCAGTGGATAAGTCTCCGGACTTTGAACCACAGGGTCCGGGGTTCAAATCCCACCGCAGCACTCGCGTCCTTTGGCAAGACGTTTATCTACATTTGTCACTCTCCACCCAGGTGTAGTAAATGGGTACCCGGTAGGAAGAAATTCCTTGAATGCTCGAGCGCCTGATCAGGGTAGCCGTGCTAAAGCCGGGGTAATAATATGCAGCGCTTAGAAACATTTGTATTAAGCGCTATATAAATGTTGCATGTTATTATTATTATTATTCTAAATCAAATCACTGATAAAACAAGAACAATATTATTGATTCTTGGAAGATGTTTAGTTCTTTTTTGAATAGGTATATGTGGTGTCATTGGGTGGGTCACTTACATGGATCTATACGTGTTATATGTTATAAACTAAAACTATAAGCCAGCTTAACAACCGCGAAATATTAGAGAAAAGCATACATATTTTGTCTCTCCCAAACAAAAAGTAAATATGAATTATTTTTTTTAAAAATCAAATTCACATACTCATTTCTCTTTATATGTTTTTCTACTTTTTTTCTCTTCACTATTTCAAACCGAACAAAAAACCTTTTAAAGGGCTGAAAGCCCAATAGTGTTTTATGTTACAATCTAAAACTATAAACCAGAAAGCCCAACAACCACCAAAAGTTAGAAAATAATCCATTTTGTCTCCCCCGTACAAAAAGAAAAAATGAAATAGACTTCTATTTCATACTTTTTTTATTTTAAGGGCTTAAAGTCCATTAGTATGACAAGTGAATAAGCACATTACGAGAATCAGTGATTTTTAATGAAAGCTGTATCCTTCTTATGACAGATTGAAACTCTTAACATCAGGAGAATGGATCTTAGTGAACGTTCCTCTGCATCACGTGATCTCGCTCAGTTCATCTGTAAAATGCCTCGTTTGAAGAACCTGACACTTGGGACCTTTGGCGATGATTTCGTGCTTCACGATGACTTTTACTCAACAGCTTCTTCGATGGCATCATCAGGGAAGGTACTGATCCCATATATTTCTAGAGCTTCAAAATAGTCTGAAACTATTTATGATTCTTAGCATGTAAATACATTCTAAATCAAATCACTTATAAAACAAGAACAATATTATTGATTCTCGGAAGATGTTTAGTTCTTTTTTGAATAGGTATATATGGTGTCATTGGGTGGGTCACTTGCATGGATTTATACGTGTTGAATGTTATAAACTAAAACTATAAGCCAGCTTAACAACTGCGAATTATTAGAGAAAAGCATACATAGTTTGTCTTTCTAATACCAAAAGTAAATATGAATTATATTTTTAAAAATCAACTTCACATACTCATTTCTCGTTATATGTTTTCCTACCTTTTTTCTCTTCTCTATTTCAAACTTGAAAAAAAAAGCCTGTTAAGGGCTGAAAGCCCATTAGTGCTTTATGTTACAATCTAAAACTATAAAGCAGAAAGCCCAACAACCACCAAAAGTTAGAAAATAATCCGTTTTGTCTCCTCCGTACAAAAAAAAAAAAAATGAAATAGACTTCTATTTCATAGTTTTTTCTTTTTAGGGCTGAAAGTCCATTAGTATGACAAGTGAATAAGCACATTAAGAGAATCAGTGATTTTTAATGAAAGCAGTATCCTTCTTATGACAGATTGAAACTCTTGACATCGAGGGAATGGATCTTAGTGAACGTTCCTCTGCATCACGTGATCTCGCTCAGTTCCTCCGTAAGATGCCTCATTTGAAGAACCTGACACTTGATAGAGTTCACAGTGACTTTTACTCAACAGCTTTTTCGATGGCATCATCAGCGAAGGTACTGATCCCATATATTTCTTGAGCTTCAAAATAGTCTGAAATTATTTATGATTCTTAGCATGTTGTGGATCAGTGGATAAGTCTCCGGACTTGAACCACAGGGTCCGGGGTTCAAATCCCACCGCAGCACTCGCGTCCTTTGGCAAGACGTTTATCTACATTTGTCACTCTCCACCCAGGTGTAGTAAATGGGTACCCGGTAGGAAGAAATTCCTTGAATGCTCGAGCGCCTGATCAGGGTAGCCGTGCTAAAGCCGGGGTAATAATATGCAGCGCTTAGAAACATTTGTATTAAGCGCTATATAAATGTTGCATGTTATTATTATTATTATTCTAAATCAAATCACTGATAAAACAAGAACAATAGTATTGATTCTTGGAAGATGTTTAGTGTTTTTTCGAATAGGTATATATGGTGTCATTGGGTGGGTCACTTACATGGATTTATACGTGTTATATGTTATAAACTAAAACTATAAGCCAGCTTAACAACCACGAAATATTAGAGAAAAGCATATGTTTTTCTACTTTTTTCCTCTTCACTATTTCAAACCGAACAAAAAACCTTTTAAAGGGCTGAAAGCCCAATAGTGTTTTATGTTACAATCTAAAACTATAAACCAGAAAGCCCAACAACCACCAAAAGTTAGAAAATAATCCGTTTTGTTTGCCTCGTACAAAAAGAAAAAAATTGATAGACTTCTATTTCATACTTTTTTCTTTTTAGGGCTGAAAGTCCATTAGTATGACAAGTGAATAAGCACATTACGAGAATCAGTGATTTTTAATGAAAGCTGTATCCTTCTTATGACAGATTGAAACTCTTAAAATCAGGGGAATGGATCTTAGTGAACGTTCCTCTGCATCACGTGATCTCGCTCAGTTCATCTGTAAAATGCCTCGTTTGAAGAATCTGACACTTGGGACCTTTGGCGATGATCTCGTGCTTCACGATGACTTTTACTCAACAGCTTCTTCGATGGCATCATCAGGGAAGGTACTGATCCCATATATTTCTAGAGCTTCAAAATAGTCTGAAATTATTTATGATTCTTAGCATGTAAATACATTCTAAATCAAATCACTTATAAAACAAGAACAATATTATTGATTCTCGGAAGATGTTTAGTTCTTTTTTTGAATAGGTATATATGGTGTCATTGGGTGGGTCACTTACATGGATTTATACGTGTTATATGTTATAAACTAAAACTACAAGCCAACTTAACAACAGCGAATTATTAGAGAAAAGCATACATAGTTTGTCTTTCTAATACCAAAAGTAAATATGAATTATATTTTTAAAAATCAACTTCACATACTCATTTCTCTTTATATGTTTTCTACTTTTATTCTCTTCACTATTTCAAACCGAACAAAAAACCTTTTAAAGGGCTGAAAGCCCAATAGTGTTTTATGTTACAATCTAAAACTATAAACCAGAAAGCCCAACAACCACCAACAGTTAGAAAATAATCCTTTTTGTCTGACTCGTACAAAAAGAAAAAAATTAATAGACTTCTATTTCATACTTTTTTTTATTTTAAGGGCTTAAAGTCCATTAGTATGACAAGTGAATAAGCACATTACGAGAATCAGTGATTTTTAATGAAAGCAGTATCCTTCTTATGACAGATTGAAACTCTTGACATCGAGGGAATGGATCTTAGTGAACGTTCCTCTGCATCACGTGATCTCGCTCAGTTCCTCCGTAAGATGCCTCATTTGAAGAACCTGACACTTGATAGAGTTCACAGTGACTTTTACTCAACAGCTTTTTCGATGGCATCATCAGCGAAGGTACTGATCCCATATATTTCTTGAGCTTCAAAATAGTCTGAAATTATTTATGATTCTTAGCATGTTGTGGATCAGTGGATAAGTCTCCGGACTTTGAACCACAGGGTCCGGGGTTCAAATCCCACCGCAGCACTCGCGTCCTTTGGCAAGACGTTTATCTACATTTGTCACTCTCCACCCAGGTGTAGTAAATGGGTACCCGGTAGGAAGAAATTCCTTGAATGCTCGAGCGCCTGATCAGGGTAGCCGTGCTAAAGCCGGGGTAATAATATGCAGCGCTTAGAAACATTTGTATTAAGCGCTATATAAATGTTGCATGTTATTATTATTATTATTCTAAATCAAATCACTGATAAAACAAGAACAATAGTATTGATTCTTGGAAGATGTTTAGTGTTTTTTCGAATAGGTATATATGGTGTCATTGGGTGGGTCACTTACATGGATTTATACGTGTTATATGTTATAAACTAAAACTATAAGCCAGCTTAACAACCACGAAATATTAGAGAAAAGCATATGTTTTTCTACTTTTTTCCTCTTCACTATTTCAAACCGAACAAAAAAACCTTTTAAAGGGCTGAAAGCCCAATAGTGTTTTATGTTACAATCTAAAACTATAAACCAGAAAGCCCAACAACCACCAAAAGTTAGAAAATAATCCGTTTTGTTTGCCTCGTACAAAAGAAAAAATTGATAGACTTCTATTTCATACTTTTTTCTTTTTAGGGCTGAAAGTCCATTAGTATGACAAGTGAATAAGCACATTACGAGAATCAGTGATTTTTAATGAAAGCTGTATCCTTCTTATGACAGATTGAAACTCTTAAAATCAGGGGAATGGATCTTAGTGAACGTTCCTCTGCATCACGTGATCTCGCTCAGTTCATCTGTAAAATGCCTCGTTTGAAGAATCTGACACTTGGGACCTTTGGCGATGATCTCGTGCTTCACGATGACTTTTACTCAACAGCTTCTTCGATGGCATCATCAGGGAAGGTACTGATCCCATATATTTCTAGAGCTTCAAAATAGTCTGAAATTATTTATGATTCTTAGCATGTAAATACATTCTAAATCAAATCACTTATAAAACAAGAACAATATTATTGATTCTCGGAAGATGTTTAGTTCTTTTTTTGAATAGGTATATATGGTGTCATTGGGTGGGTCACTTACATGGATTTATACGTGTTATATGTTATAAACTAAAACTACAAGCCAACTTAACAACAGCGAATTATTAGAGAAAAGCATACATAGTTTGTCTTTCTAATACCAAAAGTAAATATGAATTATATTTTTAAAAATCAACTTCACATACTCATTTCTCTTTATATGTTTTCTACTTTTATTCTCTTCACTATTTCAAACCGAACAAAAAACCTTTTAAAGGGCTGAAAGCCCAATAGTGTTTTATGTTACAATCTAAAACTATAAACCAGAAAG
The DNA here is from genome assembly GCA_029962745.1 of Echinometra lucunter. NCBI lineage: Eukaryota > Metazoa > Echinodermata > Echinoidea > Camarodonta > Echinometridae > Echinometra > Echinometra lucunter. Next base: position 286,306 of record CM057160.1, on the reverse strand, counting down.
CCCAACAACCACCAACAGTTAGAAAATAATCCTTTTTGTCTGACTCGTACAAAAAGAAAAAAATTAATAGACTTCTATTTCATACTTTTTTTTATTTTAAGGGCTTAAAGTCCATTAGTATGACAAGTGAATAAGCACATTACGAGAATCAGTGATTTTTAATGAAAGCTGTATCCTTCTTATGACAGATTGAAACTCTTAACATCAGGAGAATGGATCTTAGTGAACGTTCCTCTGCATCACATGATCTCGCTCAGTTCATCTGTAAGATGCCTCATCTGAAGAACCTGATACTTGATAGAGTCAACGATGACTTTTACTCAACAGCTTCTTCGATGGCATCATCAGCGAAGGTACTGATCCCATATATTTCTTGAGCTTCAAAATAGTCTGAAATTATTTATGATTCTTAGTGTGTGAATACATTCTAAATCAAATCACTGATGAAACAGGAACAATATTATTGATTCTTGGAAGATGTTTAGTTCTTTTTTGAATAGGTATATATGGTGTCATTGGGTGGGTCACTTACATGGATTTATACGTGTTATATGTTATAAACTAAAACTAAAAGCCAACTTAACAACAGCGAATTATTAGAGAAAAGCATACATAGTTTGTCTTTCTAATACCAAAAGTAAATATGAATTATATTTTTAAAAATCAACTTCACATACTCATTTCTCTTTATATGTTTTCTACTTTTATTCTCTTCACTATTTCAAACCGAACAAAAAACCTTTTAAAGGGCTGAAAGCCCAATAGTGTTTTATGTTACAATCTAAAACTATAAACCAGAAAGCCCAACAACCACCAACAGTTAGAAAATAATCCTTTTTGTCTGACTCGTACAAAAAGAAAAAAATTAATAGACTTCTATTTCATACTTTTTTTTATTTTAAGGGCTTAAAGTCCATTAGTATGACAAGTGAATAAGCACATTATGAGAATCAGTGATTTTAAATGAAAGCAGTATCCTTCTTATGACAGATTGAAACTCTTGACTTCGAGGGAATGGATCTTAGTGAACGTTCCTCTGCATCACGTGATCTTGCTCAGTTCATCTGTAAGGTGCCTCGTTTGAAGAACCTGACACTTATGACCTTTGTCGATGATGTCTTGCTTCACGATGACTTTTACTCAACAGCTTCTTCGATGGCATCATCAGCGAAGGTACTGATCCCATATATTTCTAGAGCTTCAAAATAGTCTGAAATTATTTATGATTTTTAGCATGTAAATACATTCTAAATCAAATCACTTATAAAACAAGAACAATATTATTGATTCTTGGAAGATGTTTAGTTCTTTTGTGAATAGGTATATATGGTGTCATTGGGTGGGTCACTTAGATGGATTTATACGTGTTATATGTTATAAACTAAAACTATAAGCCAACTTAACAGCTGCGAATTATTAGAGAAGAGCATACATAGTTTTTCTTTCTAATACCCAGAGTAAATATGAATTATATTTTTAAAAAATCAACTTCACATACTCATTTTTATTTATATGTTTTCCTACCTTTTTTCTCTTCTCTATTTCAAACTTGAAAAAAAAGACTGCTAAGGGCTGAAAGCCCCTTAGTGCTTTATGTTACAATCTAAAACTATAAACCAGAAAGCCCAACAACCACCAAAAGTAAGAAAATAATCCGTTTTGTCTCCCCCGTACAAAAAGAAAAAATGAAATAGACTTCTATTTCATACTTTTTTTTTTTAAGGGCTGAAAGTCCATTAGTATGACAAGTGAATAAGCACATTACCAGAATCAGTGATTTTTAATGAAAGCTGTATCCTTCTTATGACAGATTGAAACTCTTAACATCAGGAGAATGGATCTTAGTGAACGTTCCTCTGCATCACGTGATCTCGCTCAGTTCATCTGTAAAATGCCTCGTTTGAAGAACCTGACACTTGGGACCCTTTGCGATGATGTCGTGCTTCACGATGACTTTTACTCAACAGCTTCTTCAATGGCATCATCAGGGAAGGTACTGATCCCATATATTTCTAGAGCTTCAAAATAGTCTGAAATTATTTATGATTCTTAGCATGTAAATACATTCTAAATCAAATCACTTATAAAACAAGAACAATATTATTGATTCTCGGAAGATGTTTAGTTCTTTTTTTGAATAGGTATATATGGTGTCATTGGGTGGGTCACTTACATGGATTTATACGTGTTATATGTTATAAACTAAAACTAAAAGCCAACTTAACAACAGCGAATTATTAGAGAAAAGCATACATAGTTTGTCTTTCTAATACCAAAAGTAAATATGAATTATATTTTTAAAAATCAACTTCACATACTCATTTCTCTTTATATGTATTCTACTTTTTTTTCTCTTCACTATTTCAAACCGAACAAAAAACCTTTTAAAGGGCTGAAAGCCCAATAGTGTTTTATGTTACAATCTAAAACTATAAACCAGAAAGCCCAACAACCACCAACAGTTAGAAAATAATCCGTTTTGTCTCCCCTGTACAAAAAGAAAAAATGAAAAAGACTTCTATTTCATACTTTTTTTCTTTTAAGGGCTGAAAGTCCATTAGTATGACAAGTGAATAAGCACATTACCAGAATCAGTGATTTTTAATGAAAGCTGTATCCTTCTTATGACAGATTGAAACTCTTAACATCAGGAGAATGGATCTTAGTGAACGTTCCTCTGCATCACGTGATCTCGCTCAGTTCATCTGTAAGATGCCTCATTTGAAGAACCTGACACTTGATAGAGTCAACGATGACTTTTACTCAACAGCTTCTTCGATGGCATCATCAGCGAAGGTACTGATCCCATATATTTCTTGAGCTTCAAAATAGTCTGAAATTATTTATGATTCTTAGCATGTTGTGGATCTGTGGATAAGTCTCCGGACTTTGAACCACAGGGTCTGGGGTTCAAATCCCACCGCAGCACTCGCGTCCTTTGGCAAGACGTTTATCTACATTTGTCACTCTCCACCCAGATGTAGTAAATGGGTACCCGGTAGGAAGAAATTCCTTGATTGCTCGAGCGCCTGATCAGGGTAGCCGTGCTAAAGCCGGGGTAATAATATGCAGCGCTTAGAAACATTTGTATTAAGCGCTATATAAATGTTGCATGTTATTATTATTATTATTCTAAATCAAATCACTGATGAAACAGGAACGATATTAGTGATTCTTGGAAGATGTTTAGTTCTTTTTTGAATAGGTATATATGGTTTCATTGGGTGGGTCACTTACATGGATTTATACGTGTTATATGTTATAAACTAAAACTATAAGCCAGCTTAACAACCGTGAATTATTAGAGAAAAGCATACATGTTTTGTCTCTCTCATACTGAAAGTAAATATGAATTATATTTTTAAAAATCGACTTCACATACTTATTTCTCTTTATATGTTTTCCCATCTTTTTTCTCTTCTCTATTTCAAACTTGAAAAAACCTGTTAAGGGCTGAAAGCCGATTAGTGCTTTATGTTACAATCTAAAACTATACACCAGAAAGCCCAACAACTACAAAAAGTTAGAAAATAATCCGTTTTGTCTCCCCCATACAAAAAAAATGAAAGAGACTTCTATTTCATACTTTTTTTCTTTTAAGGGCTGAAAGTCCATTAGCATGACAAGTGAATAAGCACACTATGAGAAGCAGTGATTTTTAATGAAAGCACTATCCTTCTTATGACAGATTGAAATTCTTGACATCAAGGGACTGGGTCTTTTTCGACGTTCCTCTGCATCACGTGATCTCGCTCAGTTCATCTGTAAGATGCCTCATTTGAAGAACCTGACACTTGATAGAGTTCACAATGACTTTTACTCAACAGCTTCTTCGATGGCATCATCAGCGAAGGTACATATTGCTTAATATTTCTTTTACTTCAAAATGGTCTCAGATTCTCGATTCTACATTCATATTGAGTAAATAACTAATACACAATGTAACTAACATTTTTCACGTTTTTTTAGAAAGTAATCTTATGCTTTGAAATCAGATTACTAAAAAACCTGAAAAATATTAGTTAGATCGTATATGAGTTATTTATTGAATATGTAGGTAGAATCATTGGGTAAGTCACTCTCTTTGAAGTATGCATTTCTTGTTAAAATTTTTAAGCCAGAAACCTCAACAACCACCAAAGTTAGAGAAAAGCCTGTCATGCCTGTTTTGTCTCCCCTTGTACTTAAAGTAAAAATGAAATATAAAAAGTATGCCATACTTTATCTACAAAGTCTGTTTCATATTCCATTTGATCTATTTCATACGACATCTAAAGAGTCTATTTCATGCATTTATTGATGATGCCTTCTAAAAATTCACTGATTCTGCTTATTTCCACTTTCCTAAGATACCAATATCATTTTACTTCTCACTTTGATTTACTACTGTTTTTCATTTTACCGTCAAAATTGTTGAAAAACAACAGTTGATAATAATTTAAGCAATTAGATAACAATCAGAAATTTTTAATGAATGGTCGCAATTTACAGAAAAAACAATTCAGATTGTATTCAAGTATAATTCATTTTGGCAATAAATCTGTACAAGGTTTAAGTTGAAGAATATATATTTTCATACAAAGCACTGAGGGGAAATCTATGATAGGAGAAGGTAAATTTTACTTTCAAACGTTGCTGTTGTTGGTTTTTAAAATATTTCGAAAGGTAAGTTTTCTAAGAAAGTGTTATCGTTGCTCTGAATTTTCGTAAAATTTCACTCTTTCTATGAGGTATGACTATTGAAAAAATTCACTCTGTCAAGTTTGGTGAACTTTGCTCATGAAGTAAAGTGATAGTAAATACTATGAAGTCTGTTTACACTTAGGACCAGCAGTTCTGGGATTCCTCCTTTTTTACTATCAAATGCTTGTGCGCTGTAATGGCTGCCGCGCTAAAGCTGGGGTAATAACATGCAAAGTCCTTTGGAAGCCCATAGAGACGTTAGATCATTATCATCACCATCATCATCATCATCATCATCATCGTCATTATTATTATTATTATTATCATTATTTTTTCCTCGACAGATTGAGACTCTCTCCATTGTGTGGACCGATGTCAGTCAACAACGCTTTGCATCAAACGATCTTGCTGACTGCATCTGCAGAATGCCTTATTTGAAGCATTTAAGACTGTTTGCTTCAAGGTTTCATCAGGATTTTTGGTCAAACTCACTGACGGCGTCAACATGTGGAGAACAGGTTTACCTTGTGCTCTTATTAGCCCCCCCCCCCCGACTCAGGATGAATCCCTCCTTTTCAAGGCCATATGAATGACTTTTTTGGGGGGGAGAATATGTTCAATATTATCGGGAACACGCAAGCAAAAAGTGAATGTCTAAAAACAGTGAATTTCGAGCGAACATGCGTGATTTTTCACTCAAAATTCAATTTTTTTGACGATAAATTATACGCCTACTTTTTGACTCACTTATAAAAATTAATAGTTTCTT
>CM057160.1:248547-280354 GCA_029962745.1 Echinometra lucunter | reverse complement strand
TTACATTATCAAATGGAATTGGTCGAATGCAATATGTTTATGGAAATAGTACTCTCAGAACGGTTTGCAATTAAAAACTTATTTGACTTTATTTATGTTATTCGGGACCCACTGGTGAACATGGGGTACAGTCTGTCTGTAATGAACCTTCATGATAGTGAACTGGCATACCTGGTGAGCGTTTCATGAAAGGACTTGTCGCATGTTTTATCCGACAAAGCCTGTCTTATCCGACAGCTGCCATAGTAACGATGCTCCTCAGCCAATCAAATTCAAGGAAAGATGTCAGATCTGACAACTTGTCAGACAACAAAATATGTTGATGAAACGCTCCCCTGAATTATTGAGCTCTCCTCGTTCGATTTCTCAAAATTATTTTCATTTTGCCCATTTTCGATCCGTACAGAATACTCGATCGGCCTCTAGTGTGACCAATGGCTCTCCTATAGACACTGATAGACCTCTGATGAATATGCAGTGTCTTCTCTCGATCTAAATCCTTATAGACTCTTTTGAAATGTAAACTTCCATGTTTGAAATACACACTTCGTTTGTTTTATCAGTCCTTTATTCCTTTGACCACGTTTACAGATGCTAGTACTTCCGATGGCATGGTTGGTATTATACCTTCGTCATGTTCACAGGATTTTTAGATACACAAATGCTACACTTGATCAGTTACCCAACGGAAGTAAGCTTTATGCAAACTTTTGAATTAAAAGATATAATAATATCCATGCGTTTATGGTTCTTGTTTGGTGTACGAAATATTTTGACGTTCGAATTTGCCTATTCATCTCCAGAAACCGTATAACTCACACTTACTTCTCATCAAGGGGTCATTGAAACGTACTCCACCTTGTTTTATTTAGCTCTACTCAGGTTCAGATACCTGTTGTAATACATGTATACCTTATAAACATGATTTCAATAAATTGACCCGCAGTGACAGACATATGGTCTTTCCAAAATTAGAGCCAAATTTAGCCAAAATGGCTCTTGAACACTTGCAGGAATACAAAAATAGTTCGACCGATGGGGTTTGAACGTGATCATGGTGATATTTCAGTGTGGTACGTATTCAAAATGGCAACTATTTTGAAGAGGTCAGGTGTTTGACATAATTATCTAGAATATCCTTTCATTACGGAATGAATGAAGTGTAAATAATGTTTTGTTTACTCAGAGAGCCTCGATCGTCAGGCCTTTGTAATGTCCTTCAAGGGGGCCATACAGTCGCATTCGTACCTCGGCTTTAATTAGCACGGGAACCGTTGTGCTCAGTGAATTCAAGGGGGAAAAAATCCATCTGGGCCTAAATTGGTAAATAACACGATAAAAACTATTTTCGAAAAATTAACTGCAATTTCTAAAGCATATTGTATTGCCCATTTACAGACAGAAATACATATAATGTTTGGATTACATAATAAGCCTTCAAGTTTGCACACTTAAAGGTGACAGAGAGACAGACAGATCTGATTATTTGAAGTTGATTTTTTCGAAATAGTTAAATGTAGATTAGATGTCTTTCCGAATGAAAATGGGAAAGGCGAAACCGAACTTTGTTTTAAAAAAATGAGAAAATATTCATCATTTCAGAAATCGTATAAGCACGCAGTGGCGTATCTAGGCATCATGGTGCCCGAGGCAAACAGTGAAGTTGCGCCCCCCCCCCCCCCTGTGCCCAAACGTATCTGGTATAAACGAAGGAGCGAAGCGACGAAGTGCCGAACTTTTAAAAATTCTAATCCGTAAAACGCAATTTCTTGCGCATTTTAACCAGGAAATTTGGCAGTTGACCACTGAACTTGAACGATTGGGAAATTATATAGTGTTAAACAGTTTTCTATTTTCTTAGTTTTGAATTGGAATGAAATTAACGAAAGTCGACAAAAAGTTTAGATTTCTTTCGAAATGTTAAACCTTTGCAAATGCTGTATTAGGCCACACTTCGGGCGCAGTAGAAAGCAAGAGGCAGCTGAAACTTATATGATAGCGGGCAAAGCAATGACAAATGCACCATTATTTTAAAGACAGATGGCGCGAAATTATGAGATTCTGAGAGGAAATGACCATGCGAGAGGGCAAAGCGACCGCGCTTTAGAAAATTTTTGCACTTTAAATCCTCAAAAACTCTTTTTCTGGTGCATTAACCGTGCAAAGAAGGGGGGGGGGGGGTGGCGCAAAATCCAGGAGAAAAAATATGATTTTCTTCATTTTCCTTTTCCCCCCTCTCTTTTGCGTTTTTGCGTCCCATCAAATGCCGCCCGCGGGGCACTTGCCCCCTGCCCCCCTAGAACCACTGTAAGCACGTATATTTGTATGATAGAACACAATGAAAAGAAAGTAACGTAATAGTTTTGAATATAACTTACCGTTTATACCCTGTGCATATGTATCTTGGCAAGAACATTCTATGATGATCGAGAAAAAGGCACCAATAAATATCAAACTCTTCACATCCATTTTCAATGACTGACGTAGCCTTCGACAAAGCTACCTACTGACATAAAATGCTCTAAAGGGGATACACCACTGATTGCGCTTTATATATACGAGTTTTCGTCGGCAGGGAATTTCTCTTATCATTCTCAACCACTTTCAAAATGTATTTTTCGTAAAGTGCGCTTGGAGGGACAAGCCGTCGCTTATTGTTAATTATATACTGACGGATGAGAGTTGATAGCTGCCACAAAAGAAAAAAATCTTTTTTTTTTTTTTGGATAAAGTATGGTAGTATTCGTCAGTTATAACGAGTCTTTATTTTTTTGACAGATGATTAATTCAAGCGCCTCGGAGGAACCTAAGATTTAAATGATAAAAGGATCGAACTGGAACCGCAGTTGTACGTTTGTCCGGTGATTGTGTCTCAATACAGAAAATGTTGGAAAACTCATTATTCAGCAGACCGCATCGAAATCAAAAAAGGAAAAACATGTGGAAACTCAAAGCTTTGTTAAATACGAAATCTTTAAAATTTTGGCCTGCTGTTGATCAGTATTGATTTGATGGTGGTGATCTGCCACGATTCGGATTGCTGTTATAAATTGCGTACGCTGATCCTGCATGTTCACAGTGCTAAAATAAGAGGATATATATATTCGTAAATTTACAGTATCGATTCTTAAGAAGTATAGTAATATCTCTGCGCAATTAAGGATTTACCAGTATAAAGTTTGGACACATCTAATAATGACAAAAATGAAAGCAAACATCACTGATACGTCAGTTCATTAATATTTATTCGTACCACCAACTGCAATGTGGACTTTATCCATATCGCATTTAAGAAACTATGATAAATATAATAATACGATTGATAATAAAAATACACGCTAAGGCATGACAATAAAGTGATATTTTCGAATAATTCGGGACGAAAAGTAATAAACAGCTAAAAAGGAGAGAGAGAGAGAGAGAAAAAAAAAAACACGAATTAAAATATTAAGGCAGCAGGGTGAAAAGGAAAAGATTTTGTAACAGTGAAAAATAAGGATTTTTAATTAGAACAGTTGGATAGAGCGGTGAACAACTTATAAGGATTTCAAATACAGCTACCAGACCACGCAGACAGGGTATTGTTAATATACAGATTTTCTTTGTGACTTCTGTAATATCTTTCTTTATTTTTGGTCAGCTTTCGATAAACAAAGATCTTCATACGGACTCCATAAAAACACAAAATCACAAAATGATGACTGGCACTTACCTCCGAAATTGTATATAGAATTCATACATAATTCTTAACTACTTATTTTTATTACTATTATCATTATTATCATCATTGCTACTACTAATTGTACTACTGTCACTACTACTACTGCTACTATACTTCTGCTATTGTTGCTGCTACTACTGCTACTTCTACTACTAACTAACCAAATATGCGTGACTGCCAGTGTTTTGGTGGCAACCCACTTCACCGAAGGCCCGCGAGGCCGAAAATCGCAAATTGTAATAATGTACATCGCTCTGACCAATTCCTGTGCCAGAAGGAAGTTTAATAAGTATTAAAGGGCAGCGGAAAGTTTTTCATTGAAGGTGTGGGACATCCGGAAACGAGGACCAAACATGCTAAAGGGGACATAGCGCATCATTTGTGATGAAGGAAAATACGATACGAGAAAAGTCGGCCTCGCGGGCCTTCGGTCAAGTGGGCGGACCCCAGCGTGGTGTGTGTTCATGGAACATTTTTTTCTAGTATATCTACCAGAGTAAAAATACGAATGGAATGCTTAAAAGAGACTAACTGTATGTACAGGGAGCAGAACGGAAAGAGAAATTATTATGAATGAATGATGATAGTTACAATGTAATAATGATAGCAAAGACAGATGAAAACAAATAATAACTGACATCTTTACTTATAAAGTACGACAGGGTATGTAGGACATACGTGTACGGAACATTATGCAAAATTCAACAAGGTGCTTGAGATTGCATGAAAAGTCCAACACAACGTGGCACATTTACAATAGCTTGCAATCACAAACTTTCATGCATATTTGTTATAAACGTGTTATTACTTTGTATGGAAATACACGAACGGAAGATATGATAATATATATTTCACTCTAGTAAAGTTTGTTCAGTCGTGATGAAATGGTAACATTGTATAGTAAACATTACATTAAACATAACCTCTTTAAGAAAAAAATATACACATATATAGACAAGAACAGTAGTTTAAGTAAGTCATTCTCTTCACATAGTTGCACTCCTTGACTTTGCAGCAAAGGACCCGTGAAGTAACAAATTTTATCATACTGTTTTTAACAAAGTTAAATAAAACCAACGTCAAATGCGTTTTTGTGTGTGTGTGTGTGTGTGTGTGTGTGTGTGTGTGTGTGTGATATGTGTACTATGTACAATTACTTCCTGTCAATACTTACGTTTTGAAACTCGCCTTTCTTTACGAAGTGTGTAATCTGTCCCAAATGGGAACAGCAATAGCAGTTTGATCACTAAAGATAGCGAAATTGAGCGTTATACCAACCTTTCATACATTAAATCAGGAAGAGAAGGGATTCCTTCCTTCTGAAAAATATCAAATTTGACATGAATAGTGTTGTCAGTATATCGAAGGCGAAATGAATTACTGATGTTTATAAATCAGGTGCGAAATGGATTGATGAGAATTGAGTTATCTACGACTGTGTATTGCATAGGATAAGCTTACAAAAGTGACAACCACATATGCAATGATACATAATAATGAAACATAACAATGAAAACTTATGAGTCAGATTAGACAATCCAATCCCCTTGCACTGGTCATTACTGATCGAAAATTGGTATGAATGCATGTATATATAAGAGATAATACCTTTTTTCTCAGAAAATAATGTAACATACTTCTTATTTGAATTTGATTCTACACAATTCAAAGTTTATTGCCTAGCAAACAAAATTTGAAACAGTGAAAGATGTACAGAACGATTATACAAGGACAATGATATACAAAGGAATAAAAAAAGTAACACAATTACATGTACATGTATATGTACAAGCATTAAGAAGTGGACAATTCTCACTAAATACAAACACATAAAACAGACATTATGTACATCATACATCGATATACAGTCCTATCAGATTTACAGAATGAAACAGGGCTGATGCGAATGAATAACAGTTATTATGGTCTAACAAAATATACAATGCATACAGGGATTATATTTACACGTGCACTATACTGATGTTGCAAAGAGGTTTGATAATGATGATGGCTATCAGCATGTACATAAAGTCAGTTTCAATTTACATACTTCGCTTGGTTATTAGAATCAGCAGTCGCCAAACAAACGAGAAATGAAGAGGTTATTATTCAAAAAGAAAGAAAAAAGTTCGCGGTACCAGCTAATGCAGTGTTCCTGCCAGTTATTAGTCTTGATAGCAATACATACCTAAATAGACGAACCATCTGCTCATTAAAACAAGCGCTATTTATACCATAAGACCATAATAGCAATGAACATGATGAATGAACATTGATCAAATTAACTGTTTGCAAGGTTAATTAGTACTTGCGGAGATACGATGTATATATACAATTATAGTCAACATACATTATTCTGCATCATTGTTTTCTTTGCAACTATACAAGCTAATCGACATCGACAGGGATTATGGGTAGGAAAAATATACCAACATTTTTAGAACGATACTATTTATCGTTCATGTGTTCATCGGATTAGGATTGTTTTGTGTAAGTTTCGAGACAGTTAGGATACTATCCATTGCCATTTAGCATCAGGATGAACGTCAATAATATAACTTGCCAGAGAGAGAGAGAAAGAGAGACCCCGACAGAACCTGATCCTGTTCATAACACTTGCAAAGACGATGATATACCACAAGTTAGCACTGTGCTAAACAAGTTTTCAAATAAAGTATACAGCTGTAGCTAATTGCTGTTAATTAAATATGACCTGTGTCATGAAATAAATTAATTTTACAGTTGCATACATCATATTTCTTAATGAAGAAAGAAGGGCTCACAATGAAATATATAATCATGATAATAGTAATACCTTGTTCATTCAACATTGTCATCCAATTATGTTACTGTATGTATAAAGTGTACAATTCAAAAGAAAATGTTATTTGATCCCGCCAGTTAATTGAACGAAAATATTGATTGAATTGAAGTGAAATAATTCATAGCCTTATTATGACTGTGGGAAGGTATTTCCACTGTAGTAATGAAGCACTATCATGACTATAGGCATGATTTTAAAAAGTCTATTTAGAGTCCGAATAGATGGCTCACCTGTCCGGGAAATGTAATAGAAACAATAAAAATTGTATTCAACTTTCCCTTTCTCACATTAGATAGAAGAGGTGAGATGCCATGATGGGGAAAATAATGTAAGGTGTCTCATAAAAGACGACCAGTTTTATCAGTATACGAATATAAATTTTGTCTTAATGAAAGTTGATTACAAAAGAAAAAATGTTGTGATCCATACATGACATGGATTCTATATACAGATCGCATATTTGACATTTGCCATCCAAATAATCGTCAGTTTTATCCTTATTTGAAAGTATTTAATACACTGAGGTAAGAAGGCAGGTGCAATTACTGTAGTCGTAAAAGAAATGCAAAAAACGTGTCTTCTATTTTAAAAAGTCGGATGTCCGTTGACGGAAAAGAGCATATACAGCTTTACTTTCTCATTTGACATCTTTGAGAATGCATTTCAGTTACGTTGAACACATTCAAGGAATCTTAGATAGACTATGAATAAGACCAATAAAATCTATATTTATAATGTACGTCCATACAAACTACTCGAATACCAACATGATTACTCAACAGGTAATTATATTACAATACATTTATGTCTTGAAACAGGTCTGGGTGAATTTTTCAGTTCTGTCTTGGAGCGATTACTAATTACTGATTTGCTCTGTGCACTTTCCGGGCTGCATGTAGCCTGCGAAGATGATCTCTGTCTGCCTTGATTTGTGAACACGGTGTAATCACCTCCACCACATCTTAAAGTGTTTCCTATAAGTTAGAGAACGAGACAGAGGGGGTATAATGATGAGCCAAACGACGTTATTACTGGAGTGGGAAAAGAGACAGACACAGCTGGCAAGTCCCTAGTTATAAAAGTGCAGAGTTATATACAAACTGAACTTCTTTGCAATTAATTTCATAAAGCAGGGATCACTAGCAACTTACTTGTTCTATGCACTTCGTAATTCCATGCATAATCAGATAATGCCAAATCCACTGGATCAGTCCAATATATCTTCGATCGGCGTTCTCCTATTTTTTTCATCATATCATCTAGATAACACACCATGGTGAGGTAATTTTTAGAAATAGTTATAATTTTATAAAAATTGATTTTACGCCAAATTAGGATTGGTACATAATACAATTCCATTGTTCTTTATGATGAAATAAAAATAAACATAAGAATCAGGCAAATATACTTGCATGCGTAAATAAATTTTGATTTGCACCTGTTTGTTTATTTGATGTCCTTACTCCATTCCAGTTTGTTGTCATAATAGGGGAAGAGAAGAGTGTATCTTGACATCCTTTCAGAAATAAAGTTATGTACGAAATTCATCCATCCTTTATGAATAGCATTATCATATACCAGACTTACCCTCTTGGTTTACCATGCTCTATCTCGACCTTTATGATCTGATCTTCATTGAATTCACGGATGAAAGCATCCACACTCTCATCAGTCCCACATCTTATGAATCTATGAGTACAAGATTATATTGATTTTTTTCATTAATGTGAATATACAACTATTGACACAGATCATTTCCTGTTCTATAGCAGAGAGTTATCAATTTTTTTTATGTCACTATCCATACCAACTCTCAAACTGCTTGAATTTCCTTCGATAGGATAACCATTAATTTGTTTAACTCTTATTAATCGCCTTTCTGAGGCAGTGACGCTCGTATTCCGGATAAAATATTTGTTTAGGATGGAAGCGCTTCATTTGTGCTTTTAACTTGTCCAGTCAAACAGACTGAGGGAGGATGAGTGTGTACTCGTGGTGTGCGTGTGTGTGTGCTAGAGAAAGAAAAGAAAATAAAAAAATAAAAACATAAAAATATATAATAACGGATAAAAGATGTATTCAAAATGGATGACTATTAAAGATTTTTTTAAAAGAGAGGGTTAAAGGGAAGAAAGATATCATAGCGTTCTTTGAACAAACATTTGTCTGACCTGACAGTCTTCAGATGTTTGTGGTGAGTTGAGATGAAGGCTTGCAAGATTGGTTTGATCTTGCTATTGCCAATGATGAGATCGCTGAATGTCACCTTGATGGGCTGAGGACAGGCATTCAAGATAGCACTGGATATGTCACTGGGCTCCTCGTTGAATTTAGCTGGATCATGTGCATATTCATACGTTTGAATGGTGAGCTCTATCGCCCCTGGTAGGTGGAACCTCATGATGACATCAGATCTGATCTCCCTACATGCTTGAAGAGTTACCTTCTTCAAACTGTCAAGCATAGAACCACAACCTTGCGATTCTTGCAGTGTCTTATCATCTATAGTCAGCTCAGTCAGGGTGAGGCTCCTGTTACCATCCTGGAGAGCATTGGGTGAAAATAAAATCTTGTCTTTCATCACTGAGTTACAAAAATAATAAACAAAAAAGTGACTCGTCAGCGATATTTTGGAAAAGAAAAAAAAAGAAAAAAAGAAAAGCAATCAGGTTTGTCTAAATATAGGATAAACCAAACGGGGTCATCTCATATTGACGGACAATGCCGGTGTAGCGGCAGATATGGTTCTTGGCAGATTTGGTTCTTGGTGACAAAATCTGCCGGCTGATTGTGTTCTGTAACAAAATCTGTTTAGAAACTTTTTACTCATAAATACACAAAAGTGTTGTAAATAGCAACTTTTAATTTTTATAAGTGAGTTCAAGAAGTAGGCCTATAATTTATCGTCAAAAAATTGAATTTTGAGTGAAAAATCATGCATATTCACTCGAAATTCACTGTTTTTAGACATTCACTTCTTGCTTGCGTGTTCCCCGTAATATTGAACATATTCTTGCCCCCCCCGAAAAAAGTCCTTCGTAGGGTCTTGAAAAGGAGGGATTCATCCTGAGTCGGGAGGGGGGGGGGGGCTAATAAGAGCCCAAGGTATACCTGCTTTCCACATGTAGACTCCGTCAATGAGTATGACCAAAAATTCTGATGAAACCTTGAAGCAAACAGTCTTAAATGCTTCAAATAAGGCATTTTGCAGATGAAGTCAGCAAGATCGTTTGATGCAAAGCGTTGTTGACTGACATCGGTCCACACAATGGAGAGAGTCTCAATCTGTCGAGGAAAAAATAATGATAATAATAATGATGATGATGATGATGATGATGACGATGATGGTGATGAAGATAATGATCTTACGTCTCTATGGGCTTTCAAAGGACTTTGCATATTATTCACCCGGCTTTAGCGGGGCAGCCATTATAGCGCACAAGCATTTGATAGTAAAAAAAGAGGAATCCCAGAATTGCTGGTCCTATGTGTAAACAGACTTCATACTGATTACATTTACTATCACTTTACTTCAGGAGCAAAGTTCACCAAACCTGACGGCGTGAATTTTTTCAATAGTGATACCTCATAGAAAGAGTGAAATTTTACGAAAATTCAGAGCAACGATAACCTTTCTTAGAAAACTTACCTTTCGAAATATTTTAAGAACCAAAAACAGCAACGTTTAAAAGTAAAATGTACCTTTTCCTATTTTAGATTTCCCCTCAGTGCTTTGTATGAAAATTTATATGTTCTTCAACTTAACCCTGTACAGATTTATTGCCAAAATGAATTATACTTGAAGACAATTTGAGTTGTTTTTTCTTTAAATTGCGACCATTCATTAAAAATTTCTGATTGTTACCTAATTGCTTAAATCATTATCAACTGTTGTTTTAACAATTTTGACGGTAAAATGAAAAACAGTAGGAAATCAAAGTGAGCAGTAAAATGATATTTGTATCTTAGGAAAGTGGAAATAAGCAGAATCGGTGAATTTTTAGAAGGCATCATCAATAAATGCATGAAATAGACTCTTTAGATGTCGTATGAAATAGACCAAATGGAATATGAAATAGACTTTGTAGATAAAGTATGGCATACTTTTTATATCTCATTTTTACTTTAAGTACAAGGGGAGACAAAACAGGCATGACAGGCTTTTCTCTTACTTTGGTGGGTGTTGAGGTTTCTGGCTTAAAAGTTTTAACAAGAAATGCATACTTCAAAGAGAGTGACTTACCCAATGATTCTACCTACATATTCAATAAATAACTCATACACGATCTAACTAATATTTTTCAGGTTTTATTAGTAATCTGATTTCAAAGCATAAGATTACTTTCTAATAAAACGTGAAAAATGTTAGTTACATTGTGTATTAGTTATTTACTCAATATGAATGTAGAATCGAGAATCTGAGACCATTTTGAAGTAAAAGAAATATTAAGCAATATGTACCTTCGCTGATGATGCCATCGAAGAAGCTGTTGAGTAAAAGTCATCGTGAACTCTATCAAGTGTCAGGTTCTTCAAATGAGGCATCTTACAGATTATCTGAGCGAGATCACGTGATGCAGAGGAACGTTCACTAAGATCCATTCTCCAGATGTAAAGAGTTTCAATCTGTCATAAGAAGGATACTGCTTTCATTAAAAATCACTGATTCTCGTAATGTGCTTATTCACTTGTCATACTAATGGACTTTCAACCCCCCCCCCCCCAAAAAAAAAAAAAAACGTATGAAATAGAAGTCTATTTCATTTTTTCTTTTTGTACGGGGGAGAACAAAAAGGACTATTTTCTAACTTTTGGTGGTTGTTGGGCTTTCTGGGTTATAGTTTTAGATCGTAACATAAAGCACTAATGGGCTTTCAGCCCTTATAGTCCGGCAGCCAAACCCGGATTTTAGGCCTAAGGTTGCATTTGAATGTTATAGTTTTTTTTTAAAATTGATATCGACTGTTCAGACCTTCTATTTTAACAATCCACATGCTGGAGCTCTGTCAGCATTGAGCAATTTGAGATATAGGCGAAAATCCAAAATGGCCGCTGGCGGCCATCTTGGATTTTTGAGTTTACCTGCTTTAAACATCCCTAGAAGGTTCAAAATTGGGAATTAAGGGTTTTTCGGGATGGAGAATCCAAATCTGAGGTTAGTTTGAGGATATGACTGTGTTTTGATGTCTTGATATAAAATGGCAGCTAATTTTCAAGATGGCGCCCCCAGCAGTCTATTTGTACATGTACATATATGTAATATTGCATTGAAAATCAAGTAGAAAATAGATTGAATATGATTGATTTTCTTTCTACAAGGATGATATTTAGAAACAAAAAACAACAAGCGTAAATGTGATGGGGAGGGGAGGGAGATTCCTTCCCAAGCACACACACCCACACCCCCCCACACACACACCTTACACTATGGAGGAAAAGCATATGATGTTCACCTTTTTGTAGCTGACAAAAATTATATAATGTGTACTCACATCTCTTTATCAGGAATTTGAGGCTCAGAAATTAGTTATGAAATTCATTTATTAAGCATTCAGTTACTGCAATACTAATTACAGAAGAAACATACTTTCTAAAATGATATTTCTTGATGTTTTCAAGGCCAAAACATCATTTTCCTGACTAATTTGAGTATCTCCTATTATATCTACGGTATCATTGTCTCAGTATCGTGGACTGAAAATTCTGCAAATCTCGGCTGAGCCGAATAACTAGTACTTTTCAAGAGACCTATTCCTGAAATCGTGTGTTTAGCACCACTTTATTGTTGGCTAAAGGTAATTAATCCATATTTCAGCCATCATAAGAGACAGGTCAATGTTCAAATGATTGTTTGCATATTAGATAACAACATGCATTTTAAGTGCATGCCTGTTTACCAGTTACGGGAAAAAAGTACACTTTTTATATTTTATGATATTTTCAAAGTCAAATGATAATTTTCCTTACAAATATAGATATTGATGCTCATGGGTTTTGATTTGGGTTCGGGGGGGGGGGGGGGGTGACTGATGCCAAATATCCTCAGGTGAGGAGGAAAGCGACTGGGAAAGGGTAAGGGATTAAAAAGTGAAGGATTGATTAAGGAAAGGAGCACGTACAGAGATCAGAGCGTCACTAAATTTTGTGAATGGAGGCTATAACACCTATATTTGCTCACAGGTCTACTGCATTCTTAGTCTATTCTACCATTCATCCCATTAGCCAAACAAAATTAGCCTTCAAATGATATTGAAGGGGTACATCTCCATTACTTGAATGGAATGTTTAGGGACCTGTAAGCTTTCTAGTTTAGTTGACACTTTTTAAAAGTATAAACCACTCATTTTTATTTTGTGGATGAGCGAGTAATAAATAAATGGGGTTTTTTTGTCATCAAAACACACTCTACAATGCACTAGGAATAAGATATTCGAATGATTCATAACCTTTTCAGTACCTCTTATGCTTATGGTCTTATGTTTACAGTCCAAACCACCCTGTTTTTGTGTATTACGAGTGAGCAAGGAAAATACACTCTTTTGATGATACAGTATTATTTCATGGTCAAAATATCACTATGGTCTGAAAGATGTTTTGAGTATAGTCATCTCACTGCCAACTATGACTCTATTCTAGCATCTCGCTGGTCTAATCTTTTGCTGTTCTAAACCACCTTTCAAAATAATATGAGCGAGCCAAGGGAGATAAGGGAAAACACACGCTGGGCGAAAAAGTATTCCCCAACTGTTCGTTTATTTAAATGCGATACGAGTGAGTGCAGCGAGTGAGGAAAACTTTACACTCCTTGATAGCCTCAAACTGTTGTATATTCGATCACTTAACTGCCAAATATGACGCTATTGGCTCATCGCTTGCCATCCAAAACAATTCTGTTTCTATTTGAGCAAGCAAAACAAGCTACGGACTCATTTTCTTTCAGATGTAGATTTGCCTCCAAAATAATTATTGTGATGATGTACATCTTCCCACAGAATTTGAGGACAGTTGGACACTTTGCTGTAAAAGCATTATTATATTCAAACTTGTTGCTGAGGGAATAAGAGTGTATGAATCCTTTGAAATATCTTTTTTTTTCAGATTTGATAGGTGAGTGTAGCAAGGAAGAGAAAAATGGGTATTTAAAAATATACTGTGCTAAGAACAGGGTTTTGTATTGTCACTCCAATCTCATCATTCTAGTAATACATTTCATCAGCTTCCTCCATTCTCATAATTGGTGAGATAGGAATAGGCCGTTGGTCACAGCCCTTTATCTCATGAAAAATTCTTCTGTTTAGCTCTTCCTGATGTTTGACTCGACTCCTTGCACCTTTATTACTATCATTTTATGACAAGAAGAATAGTATAACATTAGATAGACAATTATTATTCTTTTTTTCCCCATTTGCCCTTCCCTTTTTATTTATTTTTTAATGCTCTTAGGGAATTGCATGGGCTATGTCATTTCTGATGGTGAATTATTGGGGGCAGTGTTAATGCAGACCATCTTCCTACCAACAATATTGGTGGATATATCCCCATCCCCCTTCCCCAAATCGACACCCATATTGTTGTTTAAACTATTTTTTGTTGGATACAGTATATTCTGCAATCTAAGCCTCATAAAAGCAGTAGTTTAAAAGAGAGCCATTTCTGAAATAGTGTATAGCAATGCTGTCTGTTGGCTATAGTCGCTCGCTTTATTTTTGCTGGGGTTTATTTTGGCATGGCTTCCTTTGATGACAGGTAAAGGTAAATTGTTTGCTTTTTAATGAGTTCATTTGAATTCGTGTATATATATATATATATATCACTTTTATACGCGTAGATTAGAAAAATGAGATCAATAGCACATTTTTAAATGGAAAATGTCGATATCTGAATGCTAACCACAATACGCATTTATGGGAATGTTATACCAATTATGGAAGAGAACAACACATTGTTTGTGTATATTATATAAATATTGTATATTTTTTGTATCTTCAAGGTTTAAGATATCACTTTACTTAAATGCATTAACCTTGAAAAATCTATTGTGAACTATGTAGAGCTATTAAAGCTTCATGTCATCTCCAGTTTTCAAGATAGTTGCCCATAATGTAGGGTGTGAGTCACTATGTGTCCCTAAATGGTTGCAAAATGATGTTTATCTTCATTTTCACCATCATATTTTGACCAGATAACCTTCTGGAAGTGAAATTCACTGAGGCTGCCCTGAAATATTGGAAAATGTCTACAATTTCACTAATTTTAATCATCCTACCAGTTGGGACTAATGGCGTAATTTGAAGGATGAATTTGCAAATTTAGAAAAAAAATCAAACTTTGAGGGCGCCCTACGCCCAAACAGCAATGACTTTTGTCGTGATTTTTTTCAGAAGTTAAAGAAAACATGTAATAGATATATTACAAATGAAAAAGTTGCATTTTGCTTGCTTTGTTTTTATGTTAAATGATAAATAAGGACTTTCACCTTTTGACATTGCCTAGCCTATAGTGCATATGGCGGCCATCTTGAAAAATAGCCGCCATTTTATATCTAGACATCAAGAAATTGTCATATCCTCAAAATAACCTCAGATCTGGATTCTCCTTCCCGAAAAACCCTTATTTCCTTTTTTTGAACATTCTTGGGATGTTTAAAGTAGGTAAACAGAAAATCCAAGATGGCCGCCGGCGGCCATTTTGCATTTTCGCGTATATCTCAAATTGCTCAATGCTGACAGAGCTCCAGCATGTGGATTGTTGAAATAGAAGGTCTGAACAGTCGATATCAATTAAAAAAAAAACTATAACATTCCAATGCAATCTTACCCCCCATGGCTACCGGACTATTAACATGTTTTCTTCCAGTTTGAAATAGAAAATAGAAAAAAGGTAGGAAAACATATAAAGAGAAATAAGTATGTGAAGTTGATTTTTAAAAATATAATTCATATTTACTTTTGGTATGAGAAAGACAAACTATGTATGCTTTTCTCTAATAATTCACGGTTGTTAAGCTGGCTTATAGTTTTAGTTTATAACATATAACACGTATAAATCCATGTAAGTGACCCACCCAATGACACCATATATACCTATTCGAAAAAAAACACTAAACATCTTCCAAGAATCACTAATATTTTTTCTTTTATCAGTGATTTGATTTAGAATGTATTTACACGCTAAGAATCATAAATAATTTCAGACTATTTTAATGCTCAAGAAATATATGGGATCAGTACCTTCGCTGATGATGCCATCGAAGAAGCTGTTGAGTAAAAGTCATCGTGAAGCGCGACCTCTTTGCCATATGATCGAAGTGTCAGGTTCTTCAAATGAGGCATCTTACAGATGAACTGAGCGAGATCACGTGATGCAGAGGAACGTACACTAAGATCCATACTCGAGATGTTAAGAGTTTCAATCTGTCATAAGAAGGATTGTGCTTTCATTAAAAATCACTGATTCTCGTAATGTGCTTTATTCACTTGTCATACTAATGGACTTTCAGTCCTAAAAAGAAAAAAGTATGAAATAGAAGTCTATTTCATTTTTTCTTTTTGTACGGGGGAGACCAAACGGATTATTTTCTAACTTTTGGTGGTTGTTGGGCTTTCTGGTTTATAGTTTTAGATTGTAACATAAAGCACTAATGGGCTTTCAGCCCTTAACAGGTTTTTTTTTTTCAAGTTTGAAATAGAGAAGAGAAAAAAGGTAGGAAAACATATAAAGAGAAATGAGTATGTGAAGTTGATTTGTTAAAATATAATTCATATTTACTTTTGATATTAGAAATACAAACTATGTATGCTTTTCTCTAATATTTCGCGGTTGTTAAGCTGGCTTATAGTTTTAGTTTATAACATATAACACGTATAAATCCATGTAAGTGACCCACCCAATGACACCATATATACCTATTCAAAAAAGAACTAAACATCTTCAAAGAATCAATAATATTGTTCTTGTTTTATCAGTGATTTGATTTAGAATGTATTTACATGCTAAGAATCATAAATAATTTCAGACTATTTTGAAGCTCAATATGGGATCAGTACCTTCGCTGATGATGCCATCGAAGAAGCTGTTGAGTAAAAGTCATCGTGAACTCTATCAAGTGTCAGGTTCTTCAAATGAGGCATCTTACAGATGAACTGAGCAAGATCACGTGATGCAGAGGATCGTTCACTAAGATCCATTATCCAGATGCTAAGAGTTTCAATCTGTCATAAGAAGGATACAGCTTTCATTAAAAATCACTGATTCTCGTAATTTGCTTATTCACTTGTCATACTAATGGACTTTCAGCCCTAAAAATAAAAAAAAGTATGAAATAGAAGTCTCTTTCATTTTTTCTTTTTGTACGGGGGAGACAAAACGGATTATTTGCTAACTTTTGGTGGTTGTTGGGCTTTCTGGTTTATAGTTTTAGATTGTAACATAAAGCACTAATGGGCTTTTAGCCCTTAACAGGTTTTTTTTTTCAAGTTTGAAATAGAGAAGAGAAAACAAATTAGGAAAACATATAAAAAGAAATAACTATGTGAAGTTGATTTTTAAAAATATAATTCATATTTACTGTCAGTATGAGAGAGAGACAAAACATGTATACTGTAACGAATTTCTTAGGGTTGATTGTTACAGGGAATTACACACTCAGCCCTCACACATGAACTGCTGCAAAATGCTGTAAGTAAGAGAAGCTACAAGCATTTCCGGCTTTAAGTACGTTTATTATCGATAAGAGTCATTTGCGTTTCTACACCATTTCGGAGACAAACTCAACAAGTCCAATCCTCTGCGATTTTCCTTCGCTTTTATATAGAATTATGACTAGTGTCCTGTCCTTTGCGGCTCGACCTCAAGTGGAGGACAGAGTTTGACCTCAAGCTGAGGACAGAGTCTGACCTCCACTCGCAATCAATCATGTCAAAGGGAAGGCCGCACGCGACTGAAGTCCATCCTTGCCATTACGTAACACAAGGGCAAGCTCGCTCGCTCGACGAGCGAGACCCTGGCGTTACGTAACGCGAGGCCAGATGCGCGAGCAAGGCCGAAAAACAAAATCGTAAAAATAGTCAAGGGCTAGAGTTGGCATTGAAATCATGGACTACTCTTCATGAATGAATTCTGCTGAAAGTGCCGTTTCCAAATTCGTGACACTATCCCCCCACCAAAGAAAAATCACTGCCCTCAGTGACAGATATAGGCCTAGGTGGATTGACAAGTGGCAAAACTATAGGAAAATTGCAGTGGATTACTTTCAAATACATGAATTTAGGTAGCGTCATAATTATAACGAACCAGAGGAGAGAGAGGGGGGGGGGGGAGAAGGAAAGACAGAGCGAGAGCGAGAGAAAGAGAGAGAGAGAGAGAGAGAGAGAGAGAGAGAGAGAGAGAGACGGAAGGACAGATCGTGAGAGCGAGACAAGAATGCATTTCCTACAACCTGGATTTCAAAAAAATATAATCTATCACCATAAAACAAAAGTTTGCATGTATGGTGTACTGCCCTATAAAGTTTTTATACACATCTCCAACATCTTAATGAACGTAATTATTAAAAAGAAATGAAAGTCCATGTCTAAAAAACCATGTCATATTCTATTAAAGTGAAAACTAGCACATTGTTTTTTTTTCTTCAAAACAGAAGATTTAGAGAACAGGTGGTACGTTTAAACACATATCTCTTAAAAGCAAATTAACAATTTTCAGAATCAGAGTTGCCTAATTCGACTATCATTCGACTAAATATATGACATGTATGAGAAGAACTATACTACATGAAAAAAAAACTATAAAGCATATCTATCGACAACAAGACGATGGCTAAATTCAAAATAAACCACTAAATCACCTAAATGTAGGCCTAGATTGTTTTCCGCAGCGATAGTAAATCTCAAATAGACTAGTGTGGAAACGATTATGATTTCGGCAAATGCGTGATAACCTTGCGCGAGATTGATTTACTGCCATAATTATAAATACAGGCGTTCTCCATCCAGATTCTTCGAGTAACACTCTGCATATGTCCGAAGGTAGAAATTTGACTATAGACCAATGACCAATGGACACGCTGGCAAGAATATCCGTGCACAATTATACAAAACACGATCGAGACAACTGTTTTTGATATGACATTACCAAATTAAATTTTGCGACATATTGTTTTTCTCAAGCTGTGTCAAGTAATAACATGTATCCCAGACGAGGAAATACTTATCTACGGCTACTAAACAACAATATCAATGTTCTATCTGACCTCTTTTTTTTTTTAAACAAAATCTACATGATCATAATACGGAATAACACTAAACATCATAATAATTATGACATGATGAAAATAATGTCAAAAACAAGAGATTAAAAACATACATTTTTAGATGTTCTATATACAACAGAGAGGAGACAGCGACAGATACAGAGAGAGAGAGAGAGAGAGAGAGAGCAGGGGAGATAAGGAATAGAAGTTTAGAGGGGAAGGGAGACCGAGAAACGAAAAAGAGAGAGGCGAAATGGAGATGAGAAGGGAGGAAGAGACAATATAGATCAATACATTCCAGAACTGCCGGGTTTCACGAAAAACAAATTCGGATCAAATTCCATTTTACCGAAATTGTCATGTCCATTCCGAAAGTGGACGAGATGTTTTTGTTTCCCATACAACCAAATCACTACCGGCTTTCCGAACAAAAAATATCTACAGTGCGTCCCAAAAAAAACTTTACACTTTTGAAATGGCTGCCAAATGAAAAATACATGATTCTGGAAGAAAAAGGTGTTGCATATCCCTGGTTTATGTTTACGGATAGCTCATGGACTCAACTTTCATATGAGACCAAAAAGGCCGAAAATAATTCATGCTTGGGTGAGCACTGTTCACTTTTGTAAAGGATATGAAAATTAGGTTGCGCAGGAATTGCACCTTTCAATTTGTGAGAGGTGAGTCCTTTGGAGGTTACAGAATTGAGGGTGATATGATGAATTCATGATCAGTTGCAATCAGTTTAGGTTTGCTGAGTGAATTTTATGGTTTATTAAATCAAAATTTTATGCATGAGTGAACGGGCATTGCATTCATTATTGTAGCATTGTACCTTTCCCTGGTAGACTCAGTGGTGTGTTCATGGGAATCAGTATTGGGTGGAAGTACATGTTGCAGGGGAGGTGAGATAGGGTAAGACTTTGTTGGCTAGATGGGATAAGGGTCAAGAGGGCAGTATGCCCCCCCCCCCTCCCCTCTCTCTCTCTATCTCTCTCTCTCTCTCTCTCTCTCTCTCTCTTGCTTCCTGTGTGTTGGTGCATATCTTGACAATTCACATTCTTTGGTCTCCACTCCAAAATATCCAAACCGCCTTCCCTTATCCCTCATGAAGAGAGCAAGATTGTGCATGGGAGGACGAGGTGAACATGTGGACCATTCAACTAGCAGACTTTGATTTTTAGTTTCCATTATTTATTTTCCCCCTTTTTTCTCTTACAAGATGGATGAAACAGTTGTAAAATTGAAATGAATGAAAATCAACTGAAAACAAAGACTGACATGTTCATTGTCATGACATGTTGAAGTATATGTGTATTTTAAAATTGTGCGCCTGCGCGTGTCCTTGTACGTAGACTAGTTGGAACAACATGTTCAGGTGTCTCAGTTGTGTCTCAGTGGATAAGTCTCCCGACTGTGAACCCCAAGGTCCGTGGTTCGAATCCCTGCAGCAGCACTAATGTCCTTTGGCAAGACATGAATCTACATTTGCCACGTCTTTCGGATGGTGACGTTAAAGGTCGGTCCCAGACGTAAAAAATCAGAATTGATTGATACACGTCTGTAAAAACCCAATTCACCACCACCACCACCACCAGTTCGTAAAAATCACAGCAGTTTGCTTCATTCAATTGATCACAAGACTTCTTTAGTTTTCACGCTTTATGCTATGCAAGGTATGTTGAGATTTGCTCAAAAACTCTTTGTAGATTTAATGAGAATGTGTAGTTTATTAATATCTTTGTATTCCTCTTTTAACTACCTTGTTGAAGAGATTTAGGTTTAGATTATACTTTGAAAATCCATCACACTTTCTAACGAAGGACCTTGCGTATCTTGCATACACGTGAAAGTTCTCTGCGGTCAATATCTTCAAAATATTGTCTTTGACACACAATTCTTTAAATGTACTCATGATTATGACTCTACGAATTTAGAGTGTTTTCTTAAATCCAAGTTTATGGGATTTATTGTTGTTTAACATATTTGCAAGCCAGTTTTGTTATGCACTATTTTTCCTACTCATTTGGTGTGGTATGATCACAAACTTACGCGCGAGTTGGCTCGCGGATTGATATTTCCAGGAATTTCGGGGTGATCCGCCGCCCAGAGTTTACACGTGTTATAGCAGGGTTTCAAGACGTTATTGTTTATCTTTCAGTAGTATTGATAGTTAATGTCTTACAGAAAATTCTTGTTACTTAGAACTGATGTCTTAAAAATAACATTTCTTACACAAAATTCGTGAAATAATGATTCATTCACAACTAAACTTGATAATTGTTTTTCAAGTGAATTTTATTGATATCAGAAGGGAAACAAAACACCAGGAATTTTTCTGTTACAGTTTTAGAGATTTAATGATTAAATCTATACCTTTTGTTAGTTGAAGTCAAATACTTTCACGGATATTTGTTGTTAGATAATCATGATATCTTATCATATATGGTAGATTTGTTGGAATTGGGAAAACAATGATATTAAGACTGAACTAGGAAAGTTTCACCAATTCCCTCTTATTTACTTTCAGTTAAAATTCTACCTTTGACAGCGAAAAGGTTAAAGGGCAGGATTGATTATTCCTTATGTCTTGAATGAATGTTTTGGAAAAGAATGATGATACATGTACAGAAATGCTTTCTTTACTAAGATATGTTTATCTTTTATCGTTTATTTACAGGAATCTCACACAGTTGTTGAATAACTTAACACTACAATGCTATTAGACATCATCTAATAAATGGGAGCATACAGTTCACAGACGCCTCCCTTTGTAGTTCATTGCAACAACGTGTCAGAACTTACGATCTCGTGACATTCATTTTACCAATTTGTGTTACACTGTACCATTTTTTTTTGTTCGAAACTCAACTGCTAAAATGACTGGTTGGTTGGATAAATTTTGGTTGAGTGATTGACTGAGTTATTGATTAATTATGATTCATTTATTGAATAATTCATTGATTGAAACAGCTGAATGGTGATTGAATGCTTGATTAATTGATTGACTGATACATTGATTAGTTGATTGATACCTAAATGTTGATTGTCTAACTTACGGTATTGATTGATTGACCGATAGAATGCAATTGACTTCAGGTGTCAATGAGTGATACCAGTCCCAGTCCAATTTTGGAAATGCAGGTAGAATTCGGGATAAGGGAATGTGGTCGGGATATTTTGGAGAGGAGACCAACGGATGTGAATTGTCAAGATATGCACAAGTACACCCAAGAAGAGAGAGAGAGAGAGAGAGAGAGAGAGAGAGGGGGGGGGGGGGGGGGGGGAGAGCATGCATGTCCTCAACCCTTATCCCATCTACCCAACAAAGTCCTACCTTACATCTCACCTCCCCTGCACCATGTACCATCACCCAATCCTGACTCCCAAGAACACACCACTGAGTCTACCAGGAAAAAAAGGTACAATGCTACAATAATGAATGCAATGCCCGTTCACTCATACATAAAATTTTGATTTAATAAACCATAAAATTCACTCAGCAAACCTAAACTGATTGCAACTGATCATGAATTCATCATATCATCCTCAATTCTGTAACATCCAAAGGACTCACCTCTCACAAATTGAAATGTGCAATTACTGCGCAACCTAATTTTCATACCCTTTACAAAAGTGAGCAGTGCTCACCCAAGCATGAATTATTTTCGGCCTTTTTGGTCTCATACGAAAGTTGAGTCCATGACCTATCCGTACATATAAACCTTTTTCTTCCAGAATCATGTATTTTTCATTTGGCAGCCATTTCAAAAGTGTAAAGTTTTTTTGGGGACGCACTGTAGAAGCGATTAGCATAACAAAATGTTATATAAAACATGCTCTAACATTCAGTGCAAAATTCATGCAAGTTGTATTACAATATTCTACTCCTCAGATATAATTCAGAACATCACAGTGTCATATCATGATTATTGTTCCATCATTGTTCATCAAGTCAGTACGTTATCCTCATTTATCGGCAGCCAAGAAAGTATGAAGATATCATTACTATAGTCCGTTCAAGAAAATGAAGAGCGTACATTACCTCTGGCTGCAAATTATCGATTCAGGTCCGATCAGGTCATCATCTCGGGATGTCGGGACATCTCACAAAAAGTTATGGCGGGTCCTCTACTTCTACATCACGCAACAACGTGCTCATGAATGGTCGACGTCGCTCCCACGATATTATCTGGAGTGATCCATGAACTCTAAACTGGTATGTTTCCACATACTTTCCCAGGTCTTGTCGAAGATTCACCATTAAAAAATCTACCAACGCGATGTCGTGATACTGATGACGCTCTGCCTCTGTTTTCCTTACAGATGCCCACGAAAAACAAAACAAATAAAAATAAAGTGGCCCTAAAACTACTAAACTATTGCTACAAAATAACTGGCCCCTGACCGCATCCTTTCGTTGCCATTGCCGTGCTCCCATATACATGCTAGGACTGACACCCAATGCAGCAACCGTGAAAACTCTCAAAAGGCACTCGATTTCCCTTTCAATCGACATAACAACTCGTATCGTCATCCTGCACATCTCACACAGAACAAAATATAATTACACGATCCCACATCGGTGATGAATCTTGACGAAATCAGCTACGTGAATCCAGTCGAAACTTCCTGAAAGTGACTTCCCACGACCCACGGAAATCAAATCCGACGACGACGTCCGTCTAAAGAAGCAGGGCAGGTAGAAACCCACAGCAACCTCGACCAGGACATGCGACAGCTAACTCAACGTCGAATTCCAGCTGGAGATCACGAGGACGAAACATGACGACCACCTTTCTAGCCAACATCATTGCATGAGTAGGACAGGTTATCCATCAATGCCATTAGAATACTGGCGGAAGATCCAGGTTGACATTCAGTGGACAAGTTACGTTAATTTTCTTTCATACGAGTTCGGATTCGTCGTTCCTTTCGGATGATAGCCATATTTCTCAGTTTCCGAACCACTCCGATGCACGTGTTAAAGTCCAAATCCCACCGCTCTGCCACCAGTGTAACGAATTTCTTAGGGTTGATTGTTACAGGGAATTACACACTCAGCCCTCACACATGATCTGCTGCAAAATGCTGTAAGAAAGAGAAGCTACGAGCATTTCCGGCTTTAAGTACGTTTATTATCGATAAGAGTCATTTGCGTTTCTACACCATTTCGGAGACAAACTCAACAAGTCCAATCCTCTGCGATTTTCCTTCGCTTTTATATAGAATTATGACTAGTGTCCTGTCCTTTGTAAGAACGCGGCTCGACCTCAATCTGTCATAAGAAGGATACTGCTTTCATTAAAAATCACTGATTCTCGTAATGTGCTTATTCACTTGTCATACTAATGGACTTTCAGCCCTTGACAGGTTTTTTTCAAGTTTGAAATAGAGAAGAGAAAAAAGGTAGGAAAACATATAAAGAGAAATGAGTATGTGAAGTTGATTTTTTTAAATATTATTCATATTTACTCTGGGTATTAGAAAGAACTAGATGAATCTTCGACCACGCGTGGTCGAACTTTATGCCTCCGCCATTGCCAAATCAGAAAAAAATGGCACTTCATGTTGATTTATTTTCATTTATACAATGACATCTTTGACCTTCACCTTTGAACTTGTGACCCCAAATCTAATGAGAGCATTGCCGTTTCCATATGCATACATGAGCCAAGTTTGCTGAACCGTCAAATGATTACTGAGTTATCACAAGAACGAACCATTTCTATGTACATAATGACCTCTATGACCTTTGACCTTTGACCTTGAGACCCCAAAATCTAATCAAATCATTGTCCCTCCCATATGCATACCTGTGCCAAGGTTGAGGTTGATCTGTCAAATGGTTCTTAAGTTATCGCGAGAACGAGCCATTTTCATGTGTTTTATTAACTCTATGACCTTGATCTTTGACCTTGTGACCCCAAAATCTATTCAGATCATTGTCCCTCCCATATCTATACCTGTACCAAGTTTGAGGTTGATCTGTCAAATGGTTCTTAAGTTATCGCGAGAACGGTCTATTTTATGAGTTTTATTACCTCTATGACCTTGACCTTTGACCTTGAGACTCCAAAATCTAATCAGATCATTGTCCCTCCCATATGCATACACGAGCCAAGTTTGAAGTTGATCTGTCAAACGGTTCTTAAGTTATCGCGAGAACGAAAACGGGACGGACGGACGGACGGACGGACGACCCGGAAACATAATGCCTCCGGCAACCACCTACGGTGGGCGGAGGCATAAAAACTATGTATGCTTTTCTCTAATAATTCGCAGTTGTTAAGCTGGCTTATAGTTTTAGTTTATAACATATAACACGTATAAATCCATGTAAGTGACCTACCCAATGACACCATATATACCTATTCAAAAAAGAACTAAACATCTTCCAAGAATCAATAATATTGTTCTTGTTTTATAAGTGATTTGATTTAGAATGTATTTACATGCTAAGAATCATAAATAATTTCAGACTATTTTGAAGCTCAAGAAATATATGGGATCAGTACGTTCGCTGATGATGCCATCGAAGAAGCTGTTGAGTAAAAGTCATCGTGAAGCGCGACCTCTTTGCCATATGATCGAAGTGTCAGGTTCTTCAAACGAGGCATCTTACAGATGAACTGAGCGAGATCACGTGATGCAGAGGAACGTTCACTAAGATCCATTCCCGATATGTCAAGAGTTTCAATCTGTCATAAGAAGGATACAGCCTTCGTTAAAAATCACTGATTCTCGTAATGTGCTTATTCACTTGTCATACTAATGGACTTTAAGCCCTTAAAATAAAAAAAAAAAAGTATGAAATAGAAGTCTATTAATTTTTTTCTGGTTTATAGTTTTAGATTGTAACAAAAAACACTATTGGGCTTTCAGCCCTTTAAAAGGTTTTTTGGTCGGTTTGAAATAGTGAAGAGAAAAAAAGTAGAAAAACATATAAAGAGAAATGAGTATGCGAAGTTGATTTTTAAAAATATAATTCATATTTACTTTTGGTATTAGAAATACAAACTATGAATGCTTTTCTCTAATAATTCGCGGTTGTTAAGTTGGCTTATAGTTTTAGTTTATAACATATAACACGTATAAATCCATGTAAGTGACCCACCCAATGACACCATATATACCTATTCAAAAAAGAACTAAACATCTTCCAAGAATCAATAATATTGTTCTTGTTTTATAAGTGATTTGATTTAGAATGTATTTACATGCTAAGAATCATAAATAATTTCAGACTATTTTGAAGCTCAAGAAATATATGGGATCAGTACGTTCGCTGATGATGCCATCGAAGAAGCTGTTGAGTAAAAGTCATCGTGAAGCGCGACCTCTTTGCCATATGATCGAAGTGTCAGGTTCTTCAAACGAGGCATCTTACAGATGAACTGAGCGAGATCACGTGATGCAGAGGAACGTTCACTAAGATCCATTCCCGATATGTCAAGAGTTTCAATCTGTCATAAGAAGGATACAGCCTTCGTTAAAAATCACTGATTCTCGTAATGTGCTTATTCACTTGTCATACTAATGGACTTTAAGCCCTTAAAATAAAAAAAAAAAAGTATGAAATAGAAGTCTATTAATTTTTTTCTGGTTTATAGTTTTAGATTGTAACAAAAAACACTATTGGGCTTTCAGCCCTTTAAAAGGTTTTTTGGTCGGTTTGAAATAGTGAAGAGAAAAAAAGTAGAAAAACATATAAAGAGAAATGAGTATGCGAAGTTGATTTTTAAAAATATAATTCATATTTACTTTTGGTATTAGAAATACAAACTATGAATGCTTTTCTCTAATAATTCGCGGTTGTTAAGTTGGCTTATAGTTTTAGTTTATAACATATAACACGTATAAATCCATGTAAGTGACCCACCCAATGACACCATATATACCTATTCAAAAAAGAACTAAACATCTTCCAAGAATCAATAATATTGTTCTTGTTTTATAAGTGATTTGATTTAGAATGTATTTACATGCTAAGAATCATAAATAATTTCAGACTATTTTGAAGCTCAATAAATATATGGGATCAGTACCTTCGCTGATGATGCCATCGAAGAAGCTGTTGAGTAAAAGTCATCGTGAACTCTATCAAGTGTCAGGTTCTTCAAATGAGGCATCTTACAGATGAACTGAGCGAGATCACGTGATGCAGAGGAACGTTCACTAAGATCCATTCCCGATATGTCAAGAGTTTCAATCTGTCATAAGAAGGATACAGCCTTCGTTAAAAATCACTGATTCTCGTAATGTGCTTATTCACTTGTCATACTAATGGACTTTAAGCCCTTAAAATAAAAAAAAAGTATGAAATAGAAGTCTATTAATTTTTTTCTGGTTTATAGTTTTAGATTGTAACAAAAAACACTATTGGGCTTTCAGCCCTTTAAAAGGTTTTTTGCTCGGTTTGAAATAGTGAAGAGAAAAAAAGTAGAAAAACATATAAAGAGAAATGAGTATGCGAAGTTGATTTTTAAAAATATAATTCATATTTACTTTTGGTATTAGAAATACAAACTATGAATGCTTTTCTCTAATAATTCGCGGTTGTTAAGTTGGCTTATAGTTTTAGTTTATAACATATAACACGTATAAATCCATGAAGGTGACCCACCCCAATGACACCATATATACCTATTCAAAAAAGAACTAAACATCTTCCAAGAATCAATAATATTGTTCTTGTTTTATAAGTGATTTGATTTAGAATGTATTTACATGCTAAGAATCATAAATAATTTCAGACTATTTTGAAGCTCAATAAATATATGGGATCAGTACCTTCGCTGATGATGCCATCGAAGAAGCTGTTGAGTAAAAGTCATCGTGAAGCGCGACCTCTTTGCCATATGATTGAAGTGTCAGGTTCTTCAAACGAGGCATCTTACAGATGAACTGAGCGAGATCACGTGATGCAGAGGAACGTTCACTAAGATCCATTCTCAAGATGTTAAGAGTTTCAATCTGTCATAAGAAGGATACAGCTTTCATTAAAAATCACTGATTCTCGTAATGTGCTTATTCACTTGTCATACTAATGGACTTTCAGCCCTTGACAGGTTTTTTTTCAAGTTTGAAATAGAGAAGAGAAAAAAGGTAGGAAAACATATAAAGAGAAATGAGTATGTGAAGTTGATTTTTTAAAATATTATTCATATTTACTCTGGGTATCAGAAAGAACTAGATGAATCTTCGACCACGCGTGGTCGAACTTTATGCCTCCGCCATTACCAAATCAGAAAAAAATGGCACTTCATGTTGATTTATTTTCATTTATACAATGACATCTTTGACCTTGACCTTGACCTTGTGACCCCAAATCTAATGAGAGCATTGCCGTTTCCATATGCATACATGAGCCAAGTTTGTTGAACCGTCAAATGATTACTGAGTTATCACAAGAGCGAACCATTTCTATGTACATAATGACCTCTATGACCTTTGACCTTTGACCTTGAGACCCCAAAATCTAATCAAATCATTGTCCCTCCCATATGCATACCTGTGCCAAGTTTGAGGTTGATCGGTCAAATGGTTCTTAAGTTATCGCGAGAACGAGCCATTTTCATGTGTTTTATTAACTCTATGACCTTGATCTTTGACCTTGTGACCCCAAAATCTACTCAGATCATTGTCCCTCCCATATGCATACCTGTGCCAAGTTTGAGGTTGATCTGTCAAATAGTTCTTAAGTTATCGCGAGAACGGTCTATTTTTATGAGTTTTATTACCTCTATGACCTTGACCTTTGACCTTGAGACCCAAAAATCTATTCAGATCATTGTCCCTCCCATATCTATACCTGTACCAAGTTTGAGGTTGATCTGTCAAATGGTTCTTAAGTTATCGCGAGAACGGTCTATTTTTATGAGTTTTATTACCTCTATGACCTTGACCTTTGACCTTGAGACTCCAAAATCTA
The DNA here is from genome assembly GCA_029962745.1 of Echinometra lucunter. Taxonomy (NCBI): domain Eukaryota; kingdom Metazoa; phylum Echinodermata; class Echinoidea; order Camarodonta; family Echinometridae; genus Echinometra; species Echinometra lucunter. The sequence continues at coordinate 251,625 of CM057160.1, read as the reverse complement.
ATCAGATCATTGTCCCTCCCATATGCATACACGAGCCAAGTTTGAAGTTGATCTGTCAAACGGTTCTTAAGTTATCGCGAGAACGAAAACGGGACGGACGGACGGACGGACGACCTGGAAACATAATGCCTCCGGCAACCACCTACGGTGGGCGGAGGCATAAAAACTATGTACGCTTTTCTCTAATAATTCGCAGTTGTTAAGCTGGCTTATAGTTTTCGTTTATAACATATAACACGTATAAATCCATGTAAGTGACCTACCCAATGACACCATATATACCTATTCAAAAAAGAACTAAACATCTTCCAAGAATCAATAATATTGCTCTTGTTTTATAAGTTATTTGATTTAGAATGTATTTACATTCTAAGAATCATAAATAATTTCAGACTATTTTGAAGCTCAATAAATATATGGGATCAGTACCTTCGCTGATGATGCCATCGAAGAAGCTGTTGAGTAAAAGTCATCGTGAAGCACGACATCATCATCACCAGTGGTCCCAAGTGTCAGGTTCTTCAAATGAGGCATCTTACAGATGAACTGAGTGAGATCACGTGATGCAGAGGAACGTTCACTAAGATCCATTCCCCGGACGTAAAGAGTTTCAATCTGTCATAAGAAGGATACAGCTTTCAATAAAAATCACTGATTCTCGTAAATGTGCTTATTCACTTGTCATACTAATGGACTTTCAGCCCTAAAAAAAAAAAAAACGTATGAAATAGAAGTCTATTTCATTTTTTCTTTTTGTACGGGGGAGACAAAAAGGACTATTTTCTAACTTTTGGTGGTTGTTGGGCTTTCTGGGTTATAGTTTTAGATCGTAACATAAAGCACTAATGGGCTTTCAGCCCTTAACATGTTTTCTTCCAGTTTGAAATAGAAAATAGAAAAAAGGTTGGAAAACATATAAAGAGAAATAAGTATGTGAAGTTGATTTCTAAAAATATAATTCATATTTACTTTTGGTATTAGAAAGACAAACTATGTATGCTTTTGTCTAATAATTCGCGGTTGTTAAGCTTGCTTATAGTTTTAGTTTATAACATATAACACGTATAAATCCATGAAGGTGACCCACCCCAATGACACCATATATACCTATTCAAAAAAGAACTAAACATCTTCCAAAAATCAATAATATTGTTCTTGTTTTATAAGTGATTTGATTTAGAATGTATTTACATGCTAAGAATCATAAATAATTTCAGACTATTTTGAAGCTCAATAAATATATGGGATCAGTACCTTCGCTGATGATGCCATCGAAGAAGCTGTTGAGTAAAAGTCATCGTGAAGCGCGACCTCTTTGCCATATGATTGAAGTGTCAGGTTCTTCAAACGAGGCATCTTACAGATGAACTGAGCGAGATCACGTGATGCAGAGGAACGTTCACTAAGATCCATTCTCAAGATGTTAAGAGTTTCAATCTGTCATAAGAAGGATACAGCTTTCATTAAAAATCACTGATTCTCGTAATGTGCTTATTCACTTGTCATACTAATGGACTTTCAGCCCTTGACAGGTTTTTTTTCAAGTTTGAAATAGAGAAGAGAAAAAAGGTAGGAAAACATATAAAGAGAAATGAGTATGTGAAGTTGATTTTTTAAAATATTATTCATATTTACTCTGGGTATCAGAAAGAACTAGATGAATCTTCGACCACGCGTGGTCGAACTTTATGCCTCCGCCATTACCAAATCAGAAAAAAATGGCACTTCATGTTGATTTATTTTCATTTATACAATGACATCTTTGACCTTGACCTTTGACCTTGTGACCCCAAATCTAATGAGAGCATTGCCGTTTCCATATGCATACATGAGCCAAGTTTGTTGAACCGTCAAATGATTACTGAGTTATCACAAGAGCGAACCATTTCTATGTACATAATGACCTCTATGACCTTTGACCTTTGACCTTGAGACCCCAAAATCTAATCAAATCATTGTCCCTCCCATATGCATACCTGTGCCAAGTTTGAGGTTGATCGGTCAAATGGTTCTTAAGTTATCGCGAGAACGAGCCATTTTCATGTGTTTTATTAACTCTATGACCTTGATCTTTGACCTTGTGACCCCAAAATCTACTCAGATCATTGTCCCTCCCATATGCATACCTGTGCCAAGTTTGAGGTTGATCTGTCAAATAGTTCTTAAGTTATCGCGAGAACGGTCTATTTTTATGAGTTTTATTACCTCTATGACCTTGACCTTTGACCTTGAGACCCAAAAATCTATTCAGATCATTGTCCCTCCCATATCTATACCTGTACCAAGTTTGAGGTTGATCTGTCAAATGGTTCTTAAGTTATCGCGAGAACGGTCTATTTTTATGAGTTTTATTACCTCTATGACCTTGACCTTTGACCTTGAGACTCCAAAATCTAATCAGATCATTGTCCCTCCCATATGCATACACGAGCCAAGTTTGAAGTTGATCTGTCAAACGGTTCTTAAGTTATCGCGAGAACGAAAACGGGACGGACGGACGGACGGACGACCTGGAAACATAATGCCTCCGGCAACCACCTACGGTGGGCGGAGGCATAAAAACTATGTACGCTTTTCTCTAATAATTCGCAGTTGTTAAGCTGGCTTATAGTTTTCGTTTATAACATATAACACGTATAAATCCATGTAAGTGACCTACCCAATGACACCATATATACCTATTCAAAAAAGAACTAAACATCTTCCAAGAATCAATAATATTGCTCTTGTTTTATAAGTTATTTGATTTAGAATGTATTTACATTCTAAGAATCATAAATAATTTCAGACTATTTTGAAGCTCAATAAATATATGGGATCAGTACCTTCGCTGATGATGCCATCGAAGAAGCTGTTGAGTAAAAGTCATCGTGAAGCACGACATCATCATCACCAGTGGTCCCAAGTGTCAGGTTCTTCAAATGAGGCATCTTACAGATGAACTGAGTGAGATCACGTGATGCAGAGGAACGTTCACTAAGATCCATTCCCCGGACGTAAAGAGTTTCAATCTGTCATAAGAAGGATACAGCTTTCAATAAAAATCACTGATTCTCGTAAATGTGCTTATTCACTTGT
>CM057160.1:236644-248047 GCA_029962745.1 Echinometra lucunter | reverse complement strand
ATATATGGGAATCAGTACCTTCGCTGATGATGCCATGGAAGAAGCTGTTGAGTAAAAGTCATCGTGAACTCTATCAAGTGTCAGGTTCTTTAAATGAGGCATCTTACAGATGAACTGAGCGAGATCACGTGATGCAGAGGAACGTTTACGAAGATCCATTCCCTTCATGTCAAGATTTTCAATCTGCCATATAAGAAGGATACTGCTTTCATTAAAAAATCACTGATTCTCGTAATGTGCTTATTCACCTATCACACCAATAGATTTTCGGCCCTAAAATGAAAAAAAAAATGAAACAGATTGTTTAAATCATTCCATTTTCCATTTTGTACGAGGGAGACAAACAGGCTATTTTCTAACTTTTGGTGGGTGTTCAGCTTTCTGGTTTAAAGTTTTCGATTATAACATTAAATATTAATGGACTTTAACTCCTCAAAAGGAAAAAAGTTTGAAATAGAAGAAAAAAAGGTATGAAAGGAATATAAAGCGAAAAAGTATAAAATAGATTTTCTATTTAAAATCTAATTCATATTTAATTTTAGTATACAAAGACAAAACAGGCTTTTCTCTAATAATTCGGGGTTTTTAAGCTGGCTTATAGTTTTAGTTTATAACATACAACACGTATAAATCTAAATAAATGACCCACCCAATGACACCACATATACCTATTCAAAAAAGAACTAACATCTTCCAAAAATCACTAATATTGTTCTTGTTTTATCAGTGATTTGATTTAGAATGTATTTACACGCTAAGAATCATAGATAATTTCAGACTATTTTGAAGCTCAAGAAATATATGGGATCAGTACCTTCGCTGATGATGCCATGGAAGAAGCTGTTGAGTAAAAGTCATCGTGAAGCACGACCTCAAAGCTGTACTCGTCTGTGCCAAGTGTCAGGTTCTTCAAATGAGGCATCTTACAGATGAACTGAGCGAGATCACATGATGCAGAGGAACGTTCACTAAGATCCGTTCTCCAGATGTTAAGAGTTTCAATCTGTCATATAAGAAGGATACTGCTTTCATTAAAAATCACTGATTCTCGTAATGTGCTTATTCACTTGTCAAACTAATGGACTTTCAGCCCTAAAAAGAAAAAAATAAGTATGAAATAGATGTCTATTTCACTTTTTCTTTTTGTACGGGTTAGACAAAACGGATTATTTTTTAACTCTTGGTGGTTGTTGGGCTTTCTGGTTTAGAGTTTCAGATTGTAACATAAAACACTAATGGGCTTTCAGCCCTTAAAAAGGTTTTTTTTTTAAGTTTGAAATAGAGAAGAGAAAAAAAATTAGGAAAACATATAAAGAGAAAAAAGTATAAAATAGATTTTCCGTTTAAAATCTAATTCATATTTACTTTTAGTATACAAGACAAAGCAGGTTTTGCTCTAATAATTCGGGGTTGTTAAGCTGGCTTATAGTTTTAGTTTATAACATATAAAACGTATAAATCCAAATAAGTGACTCACCCAATGACACCACATATACCTATTCAAAAAAGAACTAAACATCTTCCAAGAATCACTAATATTGTTCTTGTTTTATCAGTGAATTGATTTAGAATGTATTTGTACGCTAAGAATCATAGATAATTTCAGACTATTTTGAAGCTCAAGAAATATATGGGATCAGTACCTTCGCTGATGATGCCATCGAAGAAGCTGTTGAGTAAAAGTCATCGTGAACTCTATCAATTGTCAGCTTCTTCAAATGAGGCATCTTACAGATGAACTGAGCGAGATCACGTGATGCAGAGGAACGTTCACTAAGATCCGTTCTCCAGATGTTAAGAGTTTCAATCTGTCATATAAGAAGGATACTGCTTTCATTAAAAATCACTGATTCTCGTAATGTGCTTATTCACTTGTCAAACTAATGGACTTTCAGCCCTAAAAAGAAAAAAATAAGTATGAAATAGATGTCTATTTCACTTTTTCTTTTTGTACGGGGGAGACAAAAAGGATTATTTTTTAACTCTTGGTGGTTGTTGGGCTTTCTGGTTTAGAGTTTCAGATTGTAACATAAAACACTAATGGGCTTTCAGCCCTTAAAAAGGTTTTTTTTTTAAGTTTGAAATAGAGAAGAGAAAAAAAATTAGGAAAACATATAAAGAGAAAAAAGTATAAAATAGATTTTCCGTTTAAAATCTAATTCATATTTACTTTTAGTATACAAGACAAAGCAGGTTTTTCTCTAATAATTCGGGGTTGTTAAGCTGGCTTATAGTTTTAGTTTATAACATATAAAACGTATAAATCCAAATAAGTGACTCACCCAATGACACCACATATACCTATTCAAAAAAGAACTAAACATCTTCCAAGAATCACTAATATTGTTCTTGTTTTATCAGTGATTTGATTTAGAATGTATTTGTACGCTAAGAATCATAGATAATTTCAGACTATTTTGAAGCTCAAGAAATATATGGGATCAGTACCTTCGCTGATGATGCCATGGAAGAAGCTGCTGAGTAAAAGTCATCGTGAACTCTATCAAGTGTCAGGTTCTTCAAATGAGGCATCTTACAGATGAATTGAGCGAGATCACGTGATGCAGAGGAACGTTTACTAAGATCCATTCCATTCATGTGAAGATTTTCAATCTGCCATATAAGAAGGATACTGCTTTCATTAAAAATCACTGATTCTTGTAACGTGCTTATTCACTTATCACACCAATGGACTTTCAGCCCTAAAATGAAAAAAGAAGTATGAAATAGATTGTTTAAGTCTATTTCATTTTCCTTTTTGTACGAGGGAGACAAACAGGCTATTTTCTAACTTTTGGTGGTTGGTCAGCTTTCTGGTCTAAAGTTTTCGATGGTAACATAAAATACTAAATGGACTTTAACTCCTTAAAAAAGGAAAAAAAGTTTGAAATAGAAGAGAAAAGGTATGAAAGGAATATAAAGCGAAAAAGTATGAAATAGATTTTCTATTTAAAATCTAATTCATATTTACTTATAGTATACAGAGACAAAACAGGCTTTTCTCTAATGATTCGGGGTTGTTAAGCTGGCTTATAGTTTTAGTTTATAACATATAACACGTATAAATCCAAATAAGTGACCCACCCAATTACACCACATATACCTATTCAAAAAAAACCCCTAAACATCTTCCAAGAATTACTAATATTTTTCTTGTTTTATCAATGAATTGATTTAGAATGTATTGACACGCTAAGAATCATAGATAATTTCAGACTATTTTGAAGCTCAAGAAATATATGGGATCAGTACCTTCGCTGATGATGCCAAGGAAGAAGCTGTTGAGTAAAAGTCATCGTGAACTCTATCAAGTGTCAGGTTCTTCAAATGAGGCATCTTACAGATGAACTGAGCGAGATCACGTGATGCAGAGGAACGTTCACTAAGATCCAGTCTCTCAATGTCAAGAGTTTCAATCTGGCATAAGAAGGATACTGCTTTCATTAAAAATCACTGATTCTCGTAATGTGCTCATTCACTCTTCATACTAATGGACTTTCAGCCCCAAAAAGAAAAAAAAGTATGAAATAGCAGTCTATTTCATTTGTTCTTTTTGTACGGGGGAGACAAAACGGATTATTTTTTAACTCTTGGTGGTTGTTGGGCTTTCTGGTTTAGAGTTTTAGATTGTAACTAAAACACTAATGGGCTTTAAGCCCTTAAAAATGTGTTTTTTTAAAGTTTGAAATAGAGAAGAGAAAAAAAGTAGGAAAACATATAAAGAGAAATAAGTATGAAATAAATTTTCTGTTTAAAATCTTATTCATATTTACTTTTAGTATACAGAGACAAAACAGGCTTTTCTCTAATAATGTGTTAAGCTTGTTAAGGTTGTTAAGCTGGCTTATAGTTTTAGTTTATAACATATAACACGTATAAATCCAAATAAGTGACTCACCCAATGACACCACATATACCTATTCAAAAAAGAACTAAACATCTTCTAAGAATCACTAATAGTGTTCTTGTTTTATCAGTGATTTGATTTAGAATGTATTTACACGCTAAGAATCATAGATAATTTCAGACTATTTTGAAGCTCAAGAAATATATGGGATCAGTACCTTCGCTGATGATGCCATCGAAGAAGCTGTTGAGTAAAAGTCATCGTGAACTCTATCAATTGTCAGCTTCTTCAAATGAGGCATCTTACAGATGAACTGAGCGAGATCACGTGATGCAGAGGAACGTTCACTAAGATCCGTTCTCCAGATGTCAAGATTTTCAATCTGTCATAAGAAGGATACTGCTTTCATTAAAAATCACTGATTCTCGTAATGTGCCCATTTACTCTTCATACTAATGGACTTTCAGCCAAAAAAAGAAAAAAAAAGTATAAAATAGAAGTCTATGTCATTTGTTCTTTTTGTGCGGGGGAGACAAAACGGATTATTTTTTAACTCTTGGTGGTTGTTGGGCTTTCTGGTTTAGAGTTTCAGATTGTAACATAAAACACTAATGGGCTTTCAGCCCTTAAAAAGGTTTTTTTTTAAGTTTGAAATATAGAAGAAAACCAAAGTAGGAAAACCTATAAAGATAAATAAGTATGAAATAGGTTTTCTGTTTAAAATCTAATTCATATCTACTTTTGGTATACAGAGACAAAACAGGCTTTTCTCTAATAATTCGGGGCTGTTAAGCTGGCTTATAGTTTCAGTTTATAACATACAACACGTATAAATCCAAATAAGTGACCCACCCAATGACACCACATATACCTATTCGAAAAAGAACTAAACTTCTTCGAAGAATCACTAATAATGTTTTTGTTTTATCAGTGATTTGATTTAGAATGTATTTACACGCTAAGAATCATAGATAATTTCAGACTATTTTGAAGCTCAAGAAATATATGGGATCAGTACCTTCGCTGATGATGCCATGGAAGAAGCTGTTGAGTAAAAGTCATCCTGAACTCTTGCAGGTGTCAGGTTCTTCAAATGAGGCATCTTACAGATGAACTGAGCAGGATCACGTGATGCAGAGTAACGTTTACTAAGATCCATTCCCATCATGTCTCGATTTTCAATCTGCCATATAAGAAGGATACTGCTTTCATTAAAAATCACTGATTCTCGTAATGTGGTTATTCTCTTATCACACCAATGGACTTTCGGCCCTAAAATGAAAAACAAAAGTATGAAATAGATTGTTTAAGTCTATTTCATTTTCCTTTTTGTACGACGCAGACAAACAGGCTAATTTCTAACTTTTGGTGGTTGTTGGGCCTTCTGGTTTATATTTTTAGATTGTAACATAAAGCACTAATGGGCTTTCAGCCTCTAAAAAGTTTTTTCTTTTAGTTTGAAATAGAGAAAAGAAAAAAAGTAGGAAACATATAAAGAGAAATAAGTATGAAATAGATTTCTGTTTAAAATCTAATTCATATTTACTTTTAGTATACAGAGATGAAACAGGCTTTTCTCTAATAATTCGGGGTTGTTAAGCTGGCTTACAGTTTTAGTTTATAACATATAACACGTATAAATCCAAATAAATGACCCACCCAAATTGAATGACACCACATATACCTATTCAAAAAAGGACTAAACATCTTCCAAGAATCACTAATATTGTTCTTGTTTTATCAGTGATTTGATTTAGAATGTATTTATACGCTAAGAATCATAGATAATTTCAGACTATTTTGAAGCTCAAGAAATATATGGGATCAGTACCTTCGCTGTTGATGCCATCGAAGAAGCTGTTGAGTATAAGTCATCGTGAACTCTTGCAGGTGTTAGGTTCCTCAAATGAGGCATTTTACAGATGAACTGAGCGAGATCACGTGATGCAGAGGAACGTTTACTAAGATCCATTCCCTTCATGTCAAGATTTTCAATCTGCCATATAAGAAGGATACTTCTTTCAATAAAAATCACTGATTCTCGTAATGTGCTTATTCACTTATCACACCAATAGACTTTCGGCCGTAAAATGAAAAAAAAAAGTATGAAATAGATTGTTTAAGTCTATTTCATTTTCCTTTTTGTACGAGGGAGACAAACAGGCTATTTTTAAACTTTTGGTAGTTGTTCAGCTTTCTGGTTTAAAGTTTTCGATTATAACATGAAATACTAATGGACTTTAACTCCTTAAAAGGAAAAAGTTTGAAATAGAAGAGAAAAAGGTATGAAAGTAATATAAAGCGAAAAAATATGAAATAGATTTTCCAATTAAAACTTAATTCATATCTACTTTTGGTATACAGAGACAAAACAGACTTTTCTCTAATAATTCGGGGTTGTTAAGCTGGCTTATAGTTTTAGTTTATAACATATAACACGTATAAATCCAAATAAATGACCCACCCAATGACACCACATATACCTATTCAAAAAAGGACTAAACATCTTCCAAGAATCACTAATATTGTTCTTGTTTTATCAGTGATTTGATTTAGAATGTATTTATACGCTAAGAATCATAGATGATTTCAGACTATTTTGAAGCTCAAGAAATATATGGGATCAGTACCTTCGCTGATGATGCCATGGAAGAAGCTGTTGAGTAAAAGTCATCGTGAACTCTTCCAAGTGTCAGGTTCTTCAAATGAGGCATCTTACAGATGAGCTGAGCGAAATTACGTGATGCAGAGGAACGTTCACGGAGATCCATTCTCCCGATGTTAAGAATTTCAATCTGTCATAAGAAGGATACTGCTTTCATTAAAAATCACTTATTCTCGAAATGTGCCTATTCACTTGTCACACTGATGGACTTTCAGCCCTAAAAAGAAAAAAAAAGTTTGAAATAGAAGTCTATTTCATTTTTTCTTTTTGTACGGGGGAGACAAAACGGATTATTTTTTTAACTCTTGGTGGTTGTTGGGCTTTCTGGTTTATAGCTTTAGATTGTAACATAAAGCACTAATGGGCTTTCAGCCCTTAAAAAGGTTTTTTTTTAAAAGTTTGAAATAGAGAAAAGAAAAAAAGCAGGAAAACATATAAAGAGAAATTAGAATGAAATAAATTTTCTGTTTATAATCTAATTCATATTAACTTTTAGTATACATAGACAAAACAGGCTTTTCTCTTATAATTCGGCGTTGTTAAGCTGGCTTATAGTTTTAGTTTAAAACTTATAACACGTATAAATCCAAACAAATGACCCACCCTATGACACCACATATACCTATTCAAAAAAGAACTAAACATCTTCCAAGAATCACTAATATTGTTCTTGTTTTATCAGTGATTTGATTTAGAATGTATTTACACGCTAAGAATCATAGATAATTTCAGACTATTTTGAAGCTCAAGAAATATATGGGATCAGTACCTTCGCTGATGATGCTATCGAAGAAGCTGTTGAGTAAAAGTCATCGTGAAGCGAGACCTCAAAGCTGTACATGTCTGTGCCAAGTGTCAAGTTCTTCAAATGAGGCATCTTACAGATGAGCTGAGCGAGATCACGTGATGCAGAGGAACGTTCACTAAGATCCATTCTCCAGATGTTAAGAATTTCAATCTGTCATAAGAAGAATACTGCTTTCATTAAAAATCACTAATTCTCGAAATGTGCTTATTCACTTGTCATACTAATGGACTTCAGCCCAAAAAAGAAAAAAAAGTATGAAATAGAAGTCTATTTCATTTTTTCTTTTTGTACGGTGGAGACAAAACGGATTATTTTTTAACTCTTGGTGGTTGTTGGGCTTTCTGGTTTAGAGTTTTAGATTGTAACATGAAACACTAATGGGCTTTCAGCCCTTAAAAAGATTTTTTTTAAGGTTTGAAATAGAGAAAAGAAAAAAAGTAGGAAAACATATAAAGAGAAATAAGTATGAAATAGATTTTCTGTTTAAAATCTAATTCATATTCACTTTTGGTATACAGAGACATAACAGGCTTTTCTTTAATATTTCGGGATTGTTAAGCTGGCTTATGGTTTTAGTTTATAACGTATAACACGTATAAATCTAAATAAGTGACCTACCCAATGATACCACATATACCTATTAAAAAAACCCCAAAAAACTACACATCTTCCAAGCATCACTATTATTGTTCTTGTTTTATCAGTGAATTCATTTATAATGTATTGACACGCTATGAATCATAGATAATTTCAGACTATTTTGAAGCTCAAGAAATATATGGGATCAGTACCTTCGCTGATGATGCCATGGAAGAAGCTGTTGAGTAAAAGTCATCGTGAACTCTATCAATTTTCAGCTTCTTCAAATGAGGCATCTTACAGATTAACTGAGCGAGTTCACGTGATGCAGAGGAACGTTCACTAAGATCCGTTTTCTGGATGTTAAGAATTTCAATCTGTCATAAGAAGGATACTGCTTTCATTAAAAATCACTGATTCTCGAAATGTGCTTATTCACTTGTCAAACTAATGGACTTTCAGCCCTAAAAAGAAAAAAATAAGTATGAAATAGAAGTCTATTTCATTTTTCTTTTTGTACGGTGGAGACAAAACGGATTATTTTGTAACTCTTGTTGGTTGTTGGGCTTTCTGGTTTAAGAGTTTTAGATTGTAATGTAAAACACAAATGGGCTTTCAGCCCTTAAAAATGTTTTTTTTTTTTAAGTTTGAAATAGAGAAGAGAAAAAAAGTAGGAAACATATAAAGAGAAATAAGTATGAAATAGATTTTCTTTTTAAAATCTAATTCATATTTACTTTTAGTATACAAAGGCAAAACAGGCTTTTCTCTAATAATTCGGGGTTGTTAAGCTGGCTTATAGTTTTAGTTTATAACATATAACACGTATAAATCTAATTAAGTGATCCACCCAATGACACCACATATACCTATTCAAAAAAGAACTAAACTTCTTCCAAGAATCACTAATATTGTTCTTGTTTTATCAGTGATTTGATTTAGAATGTATTGACACGCTAAGAATCATTGATAATTTCAGACTATTTTGATGCTCAAGAAATATATGGGATCAGTACCTTCGCTGATGATGCCATGGAAGAAGCTGTTGAGTAAAAGTCATCGTGAACTCTATCAATTGTCAGCTTCGTCAAATGAGGCATCTTACAGATGAACTGAGCGAGATCACGTGATGTAGAGGATCGTTCACTAAGATCCATTCTCCAGATGTCAAGATTTTCAATCTGCCATATAAGAAGGATACTGCTTTCATTAAAAATCGCTGATTCTCGTAATGTGCTTATTTACTTGTCATACTAATGGACTTTCAGCCCTAAAATGAAAAAAAAAAAGTATGAAATAGATTGTTTAAGTCTATTTCATTTTCCTTTTTGTACGAGGGAGACAAAAAGGCTATTTTCTAACTTTTGGTGGTTGTTCAGCTTTCTGGTCTAAAGTTTTCGATTGGAACATAAAATACTAAATGGACTTTCAGCCCTAAAAAGAAAAAAAAGTTTGAAATACAAGTCTATTTTATTTGTTCTTTTTGTCCGGGGGAGACAAAACGGATTATTTTTTTAACTCTTGTTGGTTGTTGGGCTTCCTGGTTTAAGAGTTTTAGATTGTAACATAAAACACAAATGGGCTTTCAGCCCTTAAAAAGTTTTTTTTTAAAATTTGAAATAGAGAAGAGAAACAAAGTAGGAAAACATATAAAGAGAATAAGTATGAAATAGATTTTCTGTTTAAAATCTAATTCATATTTACTTTTAGTATACAGAGACAAAACAGGCTTTTCTCTTATAATTCGGGATTGTTAAGCTGACTTATAGTTTTAGTTTATAGCATATAACGCGTATAAATCCCAGTAAGTGACCCACCCAATGACACCACATATACCTATTCAAAAAAGAACTAAACATCTTCCAAGAATCACTAATATTGTTCTTGTTTTATCAGTGATTTGATTTAGAATGTATTTACACGCTAAGAATCATATATAATTTCAGACTATTTTGAAGCTCCAAAAATATATGGGATCAATACCTTCGCTGATGATGCCATGGAAGAAGCTGTTGAGTAAAAGTCATCGTGAACTCTATCAAGTGTCAGGTTCTTCAAATGAGGCATCTTACAGATGAACTGAGCGAGATCACGTGATGCAGAGGAACGTTTACGAAGATCCATTCCCTTCATGTCAAGATTTTCAATCTGCCATATAAGAAGGATACTGCTTTCATTAAAAATCACTGATTCTCGTAATGTGCTTATTTACTTATCACCCAATAGACTTTCGGCCCTAAAATGAAAAAAAAAATGAAAAAGATTGTTTAAATCATTCCATTTTCCATTTTGTACGAGGGAGACAAACAGGCTATTTTATAACTTTTAGTGGATGTTCAGCTTTCTGGTTTAAAGTTTTCGATTATAACATTAAATATTAATGGACTTTAACTCATCAAAAGGAAAAAAAAAGTTTGAAATAGAAGAGAAAAAGGTATGAAAGGAATATATAGCGAAAAAGTATGAAATAGATTTTCTATTTAAAATCTAATTCATATTTAATTTTAGTATACAGAGACAAAACAGGCTTTTCTCTAATAATTCGGGGTTCTTCAGCTGGTTTATAGTTTTAGTTTATAACATATAACACGTATAAATCCAAATAAGTGACTCACCCAATGACACCACATAAACCTATTAAAAAAAGAACTAAAGATCTTCCAAGAATCACTAATATTGTTCTTGTTTTATCAGTGATTTGATTTAGAATGTATTTACACGCTAAGAATCATAGATAATTTCAGACTATTTTGAAGCTCAAGAAATATATGGGATCAGTACCTTCGCTGATGATGCCATGGAAGAAGCTGTTGAGTAAAAGTCATCGTGACCTCTTCCAAGTGTCAGGTTCTTCAAATGAGGCATCTTACAGATGAGCTGAGCGAGATCACGTGATGCAGAGGAACGTCCACTAAGATCCATTCTCCAGATGTTAAGAATTTCAATCTGTCATAAGAAGAATACTGCTTTCATTAAAAATCACTGATTCTCGTAATGTGCTCATTCACTTGTCACACTAATGGACTTTCAGCCCTACAAAGAAAAAAAGTATGAAATAGAAGTCTATTTCATTTTTCCTTTTTGTACGGGGGATACAAAATGGATTATTTTCTAAGTTTTGTGGTTGTTGGGCTTTTTTATTTATAGCTTTAGATTATAACATAAAACACTAATGGGCTTTCAGCCCTTAAAAAAGTTTTTTTTTTTTTAAAGTTTGAAATAGAAAATAGAAAAAAAGTAGGAAAACATATAAAGAGAAATAAGTATGAAATAGATTTTCTGTTTAAAATCTAATTCATATTTACTTTTAGTATACAGAGACAAAACAGGCTTTTCTCTTATAATTCGGGGTTGTTAAGCTGGTTTATAGTTTTAGTTTATAACATATAACATGTATAAATCTAACTAAGTGACCCACCCAATGACACCACATATACCTATTCAAAAAAGAACTAAACATCTTCCAAGAATCACTAATATTGTTCTTGTTTTATCAATGAATTG
>CM057160.1:224547-236144 GCA_029962745.1 Echinometra lucunter | reverse complement strand
AACCACCGAAAGTTAGAAAATAATCCGTTTTGTCTCCTCCGTAAAAAAGAAAAAATGAAATAGACTTCTATTTCATCCTTTTTTTTTCTTTTTAGGGCTGAAAGTCCAGTAGTATGACAAGTGAATAAGCACATTTCGAGAAACAGTGATTTTTAATGAAAGCAATATCCTTCTTATGACAGATTGAAACTCTTGACGTCAAGAGACTGGATCTTAGTGAACGTTCCTCTGCATCACGTAATCTCGCTCAGTTAATCTGTGAGATGCCTAATTTGAGGAAGCTGACACTCGACAGAGTTCACGATGACTTTCACTCAACAGCTTCTTCCATGGCATCATCAGCGAAGGTACTGATCCCATATACATGTTTTTCTAGAGCTTCAAAATAGTCTGAAATTATCTGATTCTTAGAGTGTAATTATATTCTAAATCGAATCACTGAAAAAACAAGAACAACGTTAGTGATTCTTGAAAGTTGTTTAGTTATTTATGGAATAGGTGTATGTGCCATTGGGTGGGTCACTTACATTGATTTATACGTGTTATATATTATAAACTAAAACTATAAGCCAGCTTAAACAGCGAAATATTAGAGAAAAGCATAAATTTTTGTCTCTCTCATACTAAAAGTAAATATGAATTATATTTTTAAAAATCAACTTCACATACTTATTTCTGTATATATGTTTTCCTCCTTATTTCTCTATTCTCTATTTTAAACTTTTTTTTCCATTTTAAGGAGTTAAAGTCCAGTAGTATTTTGTGTCATAATCGAAAACTTTAAACCAGAAAGCTCAACAACCACCAAAAGTTAGAAAATAATCCGTTTTGTCTCCCCCGTACAAAAATGAAATAGACTTCTATTCATACTTTTTTTTTTCTTTTTAGGGCTGAAAGTCCATTAGTATGACAAGTGAATAAGCACATTACGAGAATTGGTGATTTTTAATGAAAGCAGTATCCTTCTTATGACAGATTGAAAGTCTTGACATGCAGGGAAGGGATCTTAGTGAACGTTCCTCTGCATCACGTAATCTCGCTCAGTTCATCTGTAAGTTACCTCATTTGAAAAACCTGACACTTGACAGAGTTCACGATGACTTTTACTCAACAGCTTCTTCCATGGCATCATCAGCGAAGGTACTGATCGCATATTTCTAGAGCTTCGAAATAGTCTGAAATTATCCATGATTCTTATTGTGTCAATACATTCTAAATCAAATCACTTATAAAACAAGAACAATATTAGTGATTCTTGAAAGATGTTTAGTTCTTTTTTGAAAGGTATATGTGGCGTCATTGGGTGGGTCACTTACATGGATTTATACGTGTTATATGTTATAAACTAAAACTATAAGCCAGTTTAACAACTCCGAATTATTAGAGAAAAGCCTGTTTTGTCTCTGTATACTAAAAGTAAATATGAATTAGATTTTAAACAGGAAATCTATTTCATACTTTTTCGCTTTATATTCCTTTCATACCTTTTTCTCTTCTATTTCAAACTTTTTTTCTTTTTAAGGAGTTAAAGTACATTAGTATTTTATGTTATAATCGAGAACTTTAAAAAAGAAAGCTCAAGAAACACCAAAAGTTAGAAAGTAACCTGTTTTGCCTCCCTCGTACAAGAAGGGAAATGAAATAGATTTAATCTATTTCATACTTTTTCGATTAATATTCCTTTCATACCCTTTTCTCTTCTTTTTTAAACTTTTTTCCTTTTTAGGGAGTTATAAAGTCCATTAGTATTTTATGTTATAATCGAAAACTTTAAACCAGAAAGCTGAACAGCCACCAAAAGTTAGGAAATAGCCTGTTTCTCTCCCTCGTATACAAAAAGGAAAAAGAAATAGACTTTAACAATCAATTTCATACTTTTCTTTTCATTTTAGGGCAGAAAGTCCATTAGTGTGACAAGTGAATAAACATATTACGAGAACTAGTGATTTTTAATGAAAGCAGTATCCTTCTTATGACAGATTGAAACTCTTGACATGGAGGGAAGTGATCTTAGTGAACGTTCCTCTGCATCACGTGATCTCGCTCATTTCACTTTAAACCAGAAAGCTGAACAGCCACCAAAAGTTAGGAAATAGCCTGTTTCTCTCCCTCGTATACAAAAAGGAAAAAGAAATAGACTTTAACAATCAATTTCATACTTTTCTTTTCATTTTAGGGCAGAAAGTCCATTAGTGTGACAAGTGAATAAACATATTACGAGAACTAGTGATTTTTAATGAAAGCAGTATCCTTCTTATGACAGATTGAAACTCTTGACATGGAGGGAAGTGATCTTAGTGAACGTTCCTCTGCATCACGTGATCTCGCTCATTTCATCTGTAAGATGCCTCATTTGAAGAACCTGACACTAGGCAGAGTTCACAA
This sequence comes from Echinometra lucunter, assembly GCA_029962745.1. NCBI lineage: Eukaryota > Metazoa > Echinodermata > Echinoidea > Camarodonta > Echinometridae > Echinometra > Echinometra lucunter. The sequence goes on along the minus strand of CM057160.1, from coordinate 233,759 downwards.
TGACACTTACTCTGCAGTATCTTCGATGGCATCATCAGCGAAGGTACATATTGCGTAATATTTCTGGTACTTCAAAATGGTCTCAAATTCTCGATTCTACATTCATATTCAGTAAATAAATTCACTAACACACAGTGTAACTAACATTTTTCACGTTTTATTCGACAAGTTATCTTATGCTTTGAAATCAGATTACTAATAAAACGTGCAAAATATTAGTTAGATTGTGTATGAGTTATTTATTGAATATGTAGGTAGAATCATTGGGTAAGTCATTCTCTTTCATTTATGGATTTCTTGTTAAAACTTTTGAGCCACGAACCTCAACAACCACCAAAGTTAGAGAAAAGCCTGTCATGCTTGTTTTGTCTCCCTTGTACTAAAAGTAAAAATGTGATATCAAAGTCTGTCATACTTTATCTACAAAGCCTGTTTCATATTCCATTTGATCTATTTCATACGATATCTAAAGAGTCTATTCCATGCATTTATGATGATGCCTTCTAAAAATGTACTGATTCTGCTTATTTCCCCTTTCCTAAGATGCAAATACCATTTTAGTGCTCACTTTGATTTCCTACTGTTTTTCATTTTACCGTCAAAATTGTTAAAACAACAGTTGATAATAATAATGTTTAAGCAATTAGATAACAATCAGCAATTTTTAATGAATGGTCGCAATGTAAAGAAAAAACAATTCAAATTGTCTTCAAGTATATTTTATTTTGGCAATAAATCTGTACAAGGTTTAAGTTGAAGAAAATATTTTCATACAAAGCACTGAGGGGAAATCTAAGATAGGAGAAGGTACATTTTACTTTTGAACGTTGCTGTTGTTGGTTCTTGAAATATTTCGAAAGGTAGGTTTTTCTGAGAAAGTGTTATCGTTGCTCTGAATTTTCGTAAAATTTCACTCTTTCTATGAGGTATGACTATTGAAAAAATTCACTTTGTCAGGTTTGGTGAACTTTGCTCATGAAGTAAAGTGATAGTAAATGTAATCAGCATCAAGTCTGTTTACACCTAGGACCAGAAATTCTGGGATTCCTCTTTCTTTACTATCAAATACTTGTGCGCTGTAATGGCTGCCGCGCTAAAGCCGGGGTAATAATATGCAAAGTCCTTTGGAAGCCCATAGACACGTTAGATCATTATTATCATCATCATCATCATCATCATCATCATCGTCATTATTAGTATTATCATTATTTTTTCCTCGACAGATTGAGACTCTCTCCATTGTGTGGACCAATGTCAGTCAACAACGCTTTGCATCAAACGATCTTGCTGACTTCATCTGCAAAATGCCTTATTTGAAGCATTTAAGACTGTTTGCTTCAAGGTTTCATCAGGATTTTTGGTCAAACTCATTGACGGCGTCTACATGCGGAGAACAGGTATACCTTGTGCTCTTATTAGCCCCCCCCCCCCCCGACTCAGGATGAATCCCTCCTTTTCAAGGCCCTACGAAGGACTTTGGGGGGGGGGCAAGAATATGTTCAATATTGGGGGAACACGCAAGCAAGAAGTGAATGTCTAAAAACAGTGAATTTCGAGTGAATATGCGTGATTTTTCACTAAAAATTCAATTTTTTGACGATAGATTATAGGCCTACTTCTTGACTCACTTATAAAAAATTGAAAGTTGCTATTTACAACACTTTTGTGTATTTATGAGTAAAAAGTTTCTAAACAGATTTTGTTATAGAACACAATCAGCCGGCAGATTTTGTCGCCAAGAACCAAATCTGCCAAGAACCAAGTCTGCCGCTACACCGGCATTGTCCGTCATTATGAGATGACCCCGTTTGGTTTATCCTATATTTAGACAAACCTGATTGCTTTTCTTTTTTTCTTTTTTTTTCTTTTCCAAAATATCGCTGACGAGTCACTTTTTTGTCTGTTATTTTTGTAACTCTGTGATGACAGACAAGATTTTATTTTCACCCAATGCTCTGCAGGATAGTAACAGGAGCCTCACCCTGACTGAGCTGACTATAGATGATAAGACACTGCAACAATGGCAAGGTTGTGGTTCTATGCTTGACAGTTTGAAGAAGGTAACTCTACAAGCATGTGGGGAGATCAGATCTGATGTCATCCTGAGGATCCACCTACCAGGGGCGATAGAGCTCACAATTCAAACGTATGAATATGCAAATGATCCGGCTGAATTCAACGAGGAGCCCAGTGACATATCCAGTGCTATCTTGAATGCCTATCCTCAGCTCATCAAGGTGACATTCAGCGATCTCATCATTGGCAATAGCAAGATCAAACCAATCTTGCAAGCCTTCATCTCAACTCACCATAAACATCTGAAGACTGTCAGGTCAGACATTCAAATCTTTGTTCAAAGAACGCTATGATATCTTTCTTCCCTTTAACCCTCTCTTTTAAAAAAATCTTTAAGAGTCATCCATTTTGAATATATATTTTATCCGTTATTATATCTTTTTATTTTTTATTTTCTTTTCTTTCTCTAGCACACACACGCAAACCACGCTTGCACACTCATTCTCCCTCAGTCTGTTTGACTGGACAAGTTAAAAGTACAAATGAAACGCTTCCATTCTACAGAAATATTTTATCCGGAATACGCGCGTCTTTGCGTCAGAGAGGTGATTAAAGACAGTTAAACAAATTAATGGCTATCGTATCGTAGGAAATTCAAGCAGTTTGAGAGTTGGCATGGATAGTGACATCAAACAATTTGATAACTCTCCGCTATACAGTGCGTCCAAAAAAAAACTTTACACTTTTGAAATGCCTGCCAAATGAAAAATACATGATTCTGGAAGAAAAGGTTTATATGTACGGATAGCTCATGAACTCAACTTTCATATGAGACCAAAAAGGCCGAAAATAATTCATGCTTGGGTGAGCACTGCTCACTTTTGTAAAGGGTATGAAAATTAGGTTGCGCAGGAATTGCACCTTTCCATTTGTGAGAGATGAGTCCTTTGGAGGTTACGGAATTGAGGGTGATATGATGAATTCATGATCAGTTTCAATCAGTTTAGGTTTGCTGAGTGAATTTTATGGTTTATTAAATCAAAATATTATGCATGAATGAATGGGAATTGCATTCATTATTGCAGCATTGTACCTTTCCCTGGTAGACTCAGTGGTGTGTTCATGGGAGTCAGGATTGGGTGGTGGTACATGTTGCAGAGGAGGTGAGATAGGGTACGACTTTGTTGGCTAGATGGGATAAGGGTCAAGAGGACAGTATGCCCCACCCCCCCCCCCCCTCTCTCTCTCTCTCTCTCTCTCTCTCTCTCTTGCTTCCTGTGTGTTGGTGCATATCTTGACAATTCACATTCTTTGGTCTCTACTCCAAAATATCCAGACCACCTTCCCTTATCCCTTATGAAGAGAGCAAGATTGTGCATCGAAGGAGGAGGTGGAAATGTGGACCATTGAACTAGCAGACTTTGACTTTTAGTTTCCATTATCATTTATTTTTCCCCCCTTTTTTCTCTTACAAGATGGATGAAACAGTTGTAAAATTGAAATCAATGAAAATCAACTGAAAACAATGAATGACATGTTCATTTACCAATTTGTGTTACACTGTACCGTTTTTCTTGTCTGAAACGCAACTGCTAAAATGACTGGTTGGTTGGATAAACTTTGATTGAGTGATTGACTGAGTTATTGATTAATTATGATTGATTTATTTAATAATTCATTGATTGAAACAGCTGAATGGTGATTGTCTAACTTACGGTATTGATTGATTGACCGATAGAATGCAATTGATTTCAGGTGTCAATGGGTGATACCAGTCCCAGTCCAATTTTGGAAATGCAGGTAGAATTCGGGATAAGGGAATGTGGTCGAGATATTTTGGAGAGGAGACCAACGGATGTGTGTGTGAGAGAGAGAGAGAGAGAGAGAGAGAGAGAGAGAGGGAGAGAGGGGGGAGCATGCATGTCCTCTTAACCCTTATCCCATCTACCCACAAAGTCCTACCGTACATCTCACCTCCCCTGCACCATGTACCATCACCCAATCCTGACTCCCATGAACACACCACCGAGTCTACCAGAGAAAGGTACAATGCTACAATAATGAATGCGATTCCCATTCACTCATGCATAAAATTTTGACTTAATAAACCATAAAGTTCACTCAGCAAACCTAAACTGACTGCAACTGATCATTAATTTATCATATCACCCTCAATTTGTAACCTCCAAAGGACTTACCTTTCACAAATTGGAAGGCGCAATTCCTGCAACCTAATTATCATGATTATCATACCCTTTACAAAAGTTAGCAGTGCTCACCCAAGCATGAATTATTTTCAGCTTTTTGGGGCTCATATGAAAGTTGAGTCCATGAGCTATCCATAAATATAAACCTTTTCCGCCAGAATCATATATTTTTTATTTGGCAGCCATTTCAAAAGTGTAAAGCTTTTTTTGGGGACGCACTGTAGAACAGGAAATGATCTGTGTCAATAATTGCATATTCACATTAATGAAGAAACTCAATATAATCTTGTACTCATAGATTCATAAGATGTGGGACAGATGTGAGTGTAGATGCTTTCATCCGTGAGTTCAACGAAGATCAGATCGTGAAGGTGGAGATAGAGCATGGCAAACCGAGAGGGTAAGTCTGGTATATGATAATGCTATTCATAAAGATTGAATGAATTTCGTACATAACTTTATTTCTGAAAGGATGTCAAGATACGCTCTTCTCTTCTTCCCCTATTATGACAACAAACTGGAATGGAGTAAGGACAACAAATAAACAAACAGGTGCAAATCAAAATTTATTTACGCATACAAGTATATTTGCCTGATTCTTATGTTTATTTATATTTCATCATAAAGAACAATGGGATTGTATTATGCACTAATCCTAATTTGGCGTAAAATCAATTTTTGTAAAATTATAACTATTTCTAAAAATTGCCTCACCATGGTGTGTTATCTAGATGATATGATGAAAAAAATAGGAGAACGCCGATCGAAGATATATTGGACTGATCCAATGGATATGGCATTATCTGATTATGCATGTAATTACGAAGTGCATAGAACAAGTGAGTTGCTAGTGATCCCTGCTTGATAAAATAATTAAGTAAGTTTGTATATAACTCTGTACTTTTATAGGGACTTGCCAGCTGCGTCTGTCTCTTTTCCAACTCCATTAATATGAAATAACGTCGTTTGGCTCATAATTATACCTCCCTTTGTCTCTTTCTCTAACTTTTAGGAAAAACTTTAAGGAGTAGTGGAGGTGATTACACCGTGTTCACAAATCAAGGCAGACAGAGATCATCTTCGCAGGTTACATGCGGCCTGGGAAGTGCACAGAGCACATCAGTAACTAGTAATCGCTCCAAGATAGAATTGAAAAATTCACCCAGACCTGTTTCAAGACGACGACGTAATATATTGTAATATAATTTCCTGTTGAGTAATCATGTTGGTATTCAAGTAATTTGTGTGAAACGTACATTATAGATACCAATTTTATGATTCCAGCCAAGATGCTTTGGATGTGTTCAACGTAATTGAAATGCTTTCTCAAAAGAGAAAGTAAAGCTGCATAATATGCTTTTTTCGGTCAACGGTCATCCACCTTTTAAACACTACAAATAGAAGACACGTATTTTCCATTTCTTTTACGACTACAGTAATTGCACCTGCCTTCTTACCTCAGTGTATTAAATACTTTCACATAAAGATAAAACTGACGATTATTTGGATGGCAAATGTCAAATATGCGATCTGTATATATAATCCATGTCATGTATAGATCAAAACATTTTTTTTTTTGTAATAAACTTTCATTAAGACAAATTTTATTCGTATATTGATAAAACTGTCGTCTTTTATGAGACACGTTACATTATTTTACCGTTCATGGCATCTCACCTCTTCTATCTTATGCGACAAGGGGAAAGTTAAATGCAATTTTCATAACATTTCTACGGCAGTGCAGCCATCTTTTCAGACTCTGAATAGACTTTTTAAAATCATACCTGTAGTGATAACCTGCTTCATTACTACAGTGGAAATACCTTCCCACAATCATAATAAGGCTATGAATTATTTCACTTCAATTCAAAACTACATTTTCGTCTAATGAATTTGCAGGATTAAATAATACATATATATTTTCAATTTGTACAATTGATATGGATGTCAAATGTTAAATGAACAAGGTATTACTGTTATCAATTTCATAGCTCACCTTTCTTTTGGAAAATAACTTTCATTGAGAAATATGATGTATGCAACTGTAAAATTAATTTATTTCATAACACATGATAACACATGTCAGATATGATTAGCTAAGACTGCAGCAGTCAACATGCCTTATTCAGTATACTTTATTAGAAAATAACAGTATACTTTATTATTAAACTTGTTAAGCACATGGCTAACTTGTCGTATATCATCGTCTTTGAGAGTGTTATGAACAGCATCAGGTTCTGTCGGGGTCTCTCTCTCTCTCTCTCTGGCAAGTTATATTATTGGTGTTCATCCTACAGCTTATTGACAGTGAATAGTGAGCTTGACTGTCTCGAAACGTTTCCTTACACAGAACAGTCAATCCTAATCCGATGAACAGAGACCAAGTATTAAAAAGTATCGTTCTAAAAATGTTGGTATATTCTTCCGACCCGTAATCCCTCATGATTTATGAGATTGAGGATTATGAAGATATCGATTAGCTTGTATAGTGGCAAAGAAAAGAATGATGCAGAATAATGTATGTTGACTATAATTGCATATATACATCGTATCTCTGTAAGGACTAATTTACCTTGTAAACAGTTAATTTGATCAATGTTCATTCATCATGTTCATTGCGATTATGGTATGCCAAAATAGTGCTTGTTTTAATCAGCAGACGGTTTGTCTGTTTGGGTATGTATTCCTGTCAAGACTTATACATGTTATAGCTGGAAGGAACACTGAATGAGCTGATACCGCCCACATTAAAAAAAAAAACTCTTAAGTTCATTTCTCGTTTGTTTGGCGGCTGCTGATTCAACTAAGTAAAGTATCTAAATCAAAACTATGACTTCTTGTACATGCTGATAACATCATCATTATCAGTCCTCTTTGCAACATCAGTACAGTGTACGTGTAAATAAATAGTTCTATATTTATCCCTATATTCATTGTATAATTTGTTGAACCACAATGAACTGTTATTCATTCACATCAGCCCTGTTTCATTTTGTAAGTCTGATAGGACTGTATATCGGTGTATGATGTACATAATGTCTGTTTTACGTGTGTATTTACTGCGAATTGTCCATTTCTTAATACTTGTGCGTATACATTTACAAGTAATTGTGTTAATCTTTTATTCCTTAGTATCAATATGTTTATCCTTGTATAGCCGCTCTGTACATCTATCACTGTTTCAAATTATGTTTGCGGGGCAATAAACTTTGAAATGTGTAGAGTCAAATTGAAATAAGAGGTATGTTACATTCCTGAGAAAACAAACATAGTAATTTTTGTTTTCTCAGGTATGTTACATTCCTGAGAAAACAAAAATTATTATCTCTTATACATCCATTCATACCAATGTTCGATCAGTAATGATCAGTGCAAGGGGAACGGATTGTCTAATCTGGCTCATAATTATTCATTGTTATGTATCATGCCATATATGGTTGTCACTTTTGTATACTAAACTAAGTATATCATTAAGCTGAAATAGACAGTCGTAGATAACTCAGTTCTCAATCCATTTGCACCTTATTTATAAACATCGGTAATTCATTCGTTATGTATCATTGCATAATATGGTTATCACTTGTGTATATTAAACTAAGTATATCATCATGATCATTACAAGCTGAAATAGACAGTCGTAGATAACTCAATTCTCAGTCCATGTTGCACCTGATTTATAAACATCGTTAATTAATTTCGCCTTCGATATATTGACAACACTAATTCATGTCGAATTTGATAATGTTTCAGTAGGAAGGACTTCCTTCTCTTCCTGTTTTGATGTATGAAATATGGGTAGTACACTATAACATTGACGAGTTAAAGCTTCTATGCTGTTTTCAGTATTACTAAGCAATTTGCACATTTTGTATATAGAAAGACAGAGTTGACTTTGTTAGATATTGCATTCTATTATGCTATTTGTAAAGTGCAACAACTTGGAAGGTTCTAAAGAAAGGATTTTGTTTATTTGTTTGTTTGTTTTTTGTTTTTGTTTTTCAGTTTACAAATATAATTTGATACACATGTACATGTATATATTATAACTATAACGCGAACTAATGACTACGGAAACTTTTTACGTTGTCTACCCTGAAACGCATTTCAGAATACGGGAGGGGGGGGCGTTTCATGAAGTGACCTGAAGTGACCTTTACTGATAAATTTTGCTCTCAGCCAATCAGATGCAAGGGTTTCAGTAGCTTATAACATATGTCAGTAGAATCATTGACAGGACATTTCATGAAACACTCCCCAGGTATTCAGGATTTAACTGTACATCATTCAACGAAACGGCTTGTGAAACTGCTATTTTTGTGTACTATGGAAAAAGGTTTAAACCTTGTTGTAACATGTTAGTTTACATGTATACTTTTCTGTATGTGTTACAACTATTTCTCTAAACATTGTCTACTAAAATTTCTGTATAACAGATTGAAGCATATTACAGACTTTGGAATGAAAGACGTATTTGTGAAGATTTGCAGTTAATGTTTGCTGTACATAAAATGTCAAAATTCATATTTGATGAATATTACTATATACAAGAATTGGAATCTTGTATTTCTTTATTTCGCATACCGTAAAATGTATTGAAAGATTTTTAAAAGGAAGACAATTTACAGGTGTATGTGCTAAACAATATACACGATGTAGTGAGATACCAGAATCCATCGTCGCTGAATTAATGTTGTATACAACATGATCATGGTTTATTAGGTCATTGATAGGTGCGTGGTGTTCAGATATATTTGTCATTTTTGTAAATACAGGTATCAGTTCTCCCTCTCTACAAAAAAACAATGAATATAAACGAGCAAGATAAATTTCATTTAAAAAATGATTGACATAAATACTTTACAAAAACTAGATTATAGTTATTAAAAACTAAAACATTTACTATCAGTTTGTATTACAGCGAATAGTTACGAGTGAATAAGTTTTATAAAACATAAATGCATATTACAGTGGCAAATAGACGGCCATATC
>CM057160.1:212378-224047 GCA_029962745.1 Echinometra lucunter | reverse complement strand
GATCCACCTACCAGGGCGATAGAGCTCACCATTCAAACGTATGAATATGCATATGATCCGGCTGAATCCAAAGAGGCCCAGTGACATATCCAGTGCTATCCAGAATGCTTGTCCTAAGCTCATCAAGGTGACATTCAGCGATCTCATCATTGGCAATAGCAAGATCAAACCAATCTTGCAAGCCTTCATCTCAACTCACCACAAATATCTGAAGACTGTCAGGTCAGACATTCAAATGTTTGTTCAAAGAACGCTATGATATCTTTCTTCCCTTTAACCCTCTCTTTTAAAAAAATCTTTAATAGTCATCCATTTTGAATATATCTTTTATCCGTTATTATATCTTTTTATTTTTTATTTTTTATGTTCTTTTCTTTCTCTAAACACCACACACACGCACACCACGCGTGCACACTCATCCTCCCTCAGTCTGTTTGACTGGACAAGTTAAAAGTACAAATGAAACGCTTCAATCCGACATCAATATTTTATCCGGAATACGAGCGTCACTGCGTCAGAGAGGTGATTAAAGACAGTTAAACAAATTAATGGTTATCGTATCGTTGGAAATTCAAGCAGTTTGAGAGTTGGCATGGATAGTGACATCAAACAATTTGATAGCTATAGAACAGGAAATGATCTGTGTCAATAATTGTATATTCACATTAATGAAGAAACTCAATATAATCTTGTACTCATAGATTCATAAGATGTGAGACAGATGTGAGTGTAGATGCTTTCATCCGTGAGTTCAACGAAGATCAGATCATGAAGGTGGAGATAGAGCATGGCAAACCGAGAGGGTAAGTCTGGTATATGATATTGCTATTCATAAAGGATGGATGAATTTCGTACATAACTTTATTTCTGAAAGGATGTCAAGATACGCTCTTCTCTTCTTCCCCTATTATGTCAACAAACTGGAATGGAGTAAGGACAACAAATAAACAAACAGGTGCAAATCAAAATTTATTTACGCATGCAGGTGTTTTTGCCTGATTCTTATGTTTACTTTTATTTCATCATAAAGAACAATGGAATTGTATTATGTATCAATCCTAATTTGGCGTAAAATCATTTTTTATAAAATTATAACTATTTCTAAAAATTGCCTCACCATGAATCTGATGATATGATGAAAAAAAAATAGGAGTACGCCGATCGAAGATATATTGGACTGATCCACTGGATTTGGTATTATCTGATTATGCATGGAATTACGAAGTGCATAGAACAAGTGAGTTGCTAGTGATCCCTGCTTGATGAAATTAATTGCAAAGAAGTTCAGTTTGTATATAACTCTGTACTTTTATAGGGACTTGCCAGCTGTGTCTGTCTTTTTTACCTCTGTTTGGCTCATCATTATACCTCCCTTTGTCTCTTCCTGTAACTTTTAGGAAAACTTAAGAGGTAGTTGAGGGGATTACACCATGCTCACAAATCAAGGCAGACAGAGATCATCTTCGCAGGCTATACATGCTATATGCAGTCCGGAAAGTGCACAGAGCACATCAGTTACTAAAGCAGAACTGAAAAATTGACGCAGACCTGTTTCAAGACATAAATGTATTGTAATATAATTTCCTGTTACGTAATCATGTTGGTATTCAAGTAGTTTGTATGGACGTAGTCCGACGTACATTATAAATATCTATTTTATGGGTCTTATTCATAGTCTATCTAAGATGCTTTCGATGTGTTCAACGTAATTGAAATGCTTTCTCAAAAGAGAAAGTAAAGCTGTATATGCTCTTTTTGGTCAACGGTCATCCAACTTTTAAACACTACAAATAGAAGACATGTTTTTGTTTTTTTTTCATTTCTTTTACGACTAGAGTAATTGCACCTGCCTTCTTACTTCAGTGTATTAAGTACTTTCACATAAAGATAAAACTGACGATTATTTGAATGGCAAATGTCATATATGCGATCTGTATATAGAATCCATGTCATGTATAGATCACAACATTTTTTTTTCGTTTGTAATTAACTTTCATTAAGACAACATCGATAAACTGTCATCTTTTATGAGACACGGTACATTATTTTACCCATCACGGGCACTTCACCTCTTCTATCTAATACGAGAAAGGGAAAGTTGAGTTCAACATCTATTACATTTCCCCATCAGGCCAGCCATCATTTCAAACTCTAAATAGACTGTTTAAAAAATCCATGCCTGATAACCTGCTTCATTACTTAAGTGGAAATACCTTCCAACAGTCATAATATGGCTATGAGTTATTTCACTTCAATCAAAATCATATTTTTCGTCATGAAGTGACAGGATCAAATAATATGTTTTTTTTCTCGAATGGTACAATTGATACAGTACAGTAACACAATTGGATGACAAATGTTGGAATGAGTAATGTATTATTATTACATGTATATATTTCATTGTGAACCCTTCTTCTGGAAAATAACTTTCAGTAAGGAATATGGTGTATGCAACTGTAAAATAAATTTATTTCATGACAAATGTCAAATTTAATTAACACCAATTAGTTTACAGCTGTAATACTTTAATTAGAAAATTGTTTAGAATAGGTGGTCGTATATCTTCGTCTTTGAGAGTGTTATGGACAGAATTTAGGTTCTGTCGGGGTCTCTTCTCTGTCTCTCTCTCTCTCTCTGTGGCAAGTATGTTAGTGATGGTTATCCTGAATGCTAAATGGCAGTGAATAGTATCCCTGACTGTCTCGGAAGTAACTTACACAAAACAATCCTAATCCAATGAACAGAGACCAGTATTAATAAGTATTGTTCTAAAAATGTTGGTATGTAATGGCTCATGACTTATGAGATTAAGGATTAATGCAGATATCTATTAGCTTCTATAAGTGGCAAAGAAAAAAATGCAGAATTATGCATGTTGACTAAAATAATTATATGTATATATATATATATATATATATATATATATATATATATACACATATATTACATAGTATCTCCGTAACGACTAATTAATCTTTATAGCATTTATTTTGATCATGCTCATTGATCATCTTCATTGCTATTATGGGTCTGCTTAAAACAAAAAGTGCTTGTCTTACTAAGCAGACGGTTTGTCTATTTATGTATGTATTCATGGCAAGACTAATAGCTGGAAGGAACACTGTGTAAGCTGGTACCGCGCACATTTTATTTTTAAATAATAAGGTCTACATTTCTCGTTTGTTTGGCGGCTGCTGATTCTACAAGTAATTGAGTAAAGTATCTAAATCAGAACTATGACATCATGTGCATGCTGATAACCATCATCATTATCGAACTTCTTTGCAACATCAGTATAGCGCACGTGTAAATATATATTTCTTTTTTTTAAATATTTTTGTGTTTTGTTGATCCCGATGCACTGTATATTTGGTTGGACCATAATGAACATTTGTATTAACCCTGTTTCCTTTTGTAAGTCTATAGGACTGTATATTGGTGTATGATGTACATAATGTCTGTTTTATATGTGTATTTACTGCGAATTGTCCACTTCTTTCTTCTTGATGTATATGTAATTGTGTTACTCTTTTTATATCCTTGCATAACCACTCTGTACATCTATCACTGTTTCAAATTATGTTTGCGGGGCAATAAACTTTGAAATGTGTAAAGTCAAATTGAAATATGAGGTATGTTACATTTCTGAGAAAACAAAAAGTAGTATCTCCTATACATGCATTCATACCAATGTTCGATCAGTAATGATCGGTGAAGGGGGATTGGATTGTCTAATCTGGCTCGTAAGTTTTCATCGTTATGTATCATTGCATAATGTTTGTCACTTTTGTATATTAAACTTAGTATATCATTACAAGCTGAAATAGACAGTCGTCGATAATTCAGTTCTCAATCCATTTGCACCTTATTTATAAACATTGGTAATGCATTTGTTGTGTATCATTGCATACATGGTTGTCACTTTTCCCACACACACACACACACCCACCCAAACGCATTTGCATAGGTTTTATTTAACCTTGTTAAAAACAGTATGAAAATTTGTTACTTTACGGGTCCTTTGCTGCACAGTCAAAGAGTGCAACTATGTGCAGAGAATGACTTACTTAAACTACTGTTTTTGTCTATATATATATATATATATATGTATTTAAAAGAGGTCATGTTTAATGTAATGTTTGCTATACAATGTTACCATTTCATCACGACTGAACCTACTTACTAGATATTTTCATATCTTCCATTCGTGTATTTCTATACAAAGCAATAACACATTTATAACAAATATGCATGATAGTTGTGATTGCAAGCTATTGTAAATGTGCCACGTTGTGTTGCACTTTCCATGCAATCTCAAGCACCTTGATGACTTTTGCAAAATGTTCCGTACAAGGATGTCCTACATACAGATGTCCGTTATTTGTTTTTATCTATCTTTCCGATCATTATTTCATTGTAAACTATCATAATTCATTCAATTTCTATTTCCATTCTTCTCCCTGTACATACAGTTAGTCTCTTTTAAGATTCCATTCGTATTTTCACACTGGTAGATAATTATATACATATATAGCATACATATATTAGAAGAAATGTTCCATGAACAAAACGCTGACAGTCACTCATATTTGGTTAGTAGTAGAAGTAGTAGTATAGTAGCAGCAACAATAGTAGAAGTAGTAGTGACAGCAGTACAATAATATAGTTACAATAATAATAATATTGATAATAGTAATATCAATAAGTAATCAAGAACTATGTATGAAATCTATATACAATTCGGAGGTGAGTTCCAGTCATTGTGATTTTGTATTTTTATGGAGTCCAAATGAAGATCTTTGTTCATCGAAAGCTTGACCAGAAATTACAGAAACTACGACCATATTGTAGTCATTCCTCTCAACATATAATATACCTAGCAATTTGTTTCAAAATGTTACAGCGAAAATTTAAATCGTGAAGTCACAAAGAAAATCTGTACATTAACAACACCCTGTCTGCGTGGTCCGGTAGCTGTATTGTTTGAAATGCTTATAAATTGTTCACCGCTCTATCCAACTATTCTAATTTTTTAAAAATCCTTATTTTTCACTGTTTCAAAATCTTTTCCTTTCACTCTGCTGCCTAATCTTTTGATTCGTGTGTTTGTTTGTTTTTTCTGTCCTTTTTAGCTGTTTATTACTTTTCGTTCCGAATTATTGGAAAATAACAATTTCTTGTCAAGCCTTAGTGTGTATTTTCATCATCAATCGTATTATTATATTCATCATAATTTCTTGAAAATTAGCTGTAGTAAGTTGAATTCATAATTATGGATAATGTCCACATTGCATTTGTGGTAGGAATAAATATTAACGAACTGACGTATCAACTATGTTTGCTTTCATTATTGTCATTATTAGTATGTGTCCAAACTATATACTGGTAAATCCTTAATTGCGCAGAAATATTACTATATATCTTAAGAATCAATACTGTAAATTTTCGAATATATCCTCTTATTTAAGCACTGTGAACATACAGGATCAACGGAAATTATTTATAACAGCAATCTGAATCTTTGCAGTTCACCACCATCAAAGCAATACTGAACAGCAGTAGGCCAAAATTTTAAAGATTTCGTTTTGGGTTTTTTTTTTTCGTGTTTTTCATGTTCAATTTCGATGCGGTCTGCTGAAAAATGAGTTTTCCAACATTTTCTGTATTGAGACGCAATCACCGGACAAACGTACAACTGCGGATCCAGTTTGATCCTTTTTATCATTTAAATCTTAGGTTCCTCCGAGGCGCTTGAATTAATCATCTGTCAAAACAATAAAGACTCGTTATAACTGACGACTACTACCATATTTTATCAAAATAACGATTTTTTTTTTCTTGTGTGGCAGCTATCAACTCTCATCCGTCAGTATATAATTGCCAATAACCACGGCTTGTCCATCCCAATGCACTTTATGAAAAAAAATCATTTTGAATTCAAAGTGGTTGAGAATGATAAGAGAAATTCGCTGTCGACGAAAACTCGTATATATAAAGCGCAATCAGTGGTGTATCCCCTTTAGAGCGTTTAATGTCAGTAGGTAGCTTTGCCGAAGGCTACGTCAGTCATTGAAAATGGATGTGAAGAGTTTGTTATTTATTGGTGCCTTTTTCTCTATCATCATAGAATGTTCCTGCCAAGATGCATATGCACAGGGTATAAACTGTAAGTGATATTCAAAACGTTACTTTCTTTTTATTGTGTTCTGTCATACTGATAGACGTGCTAACAGTGGTTCGAGGGGCAGGGGGCAAGTGTCCCGGGCGGCTTCGATGGGACGCAAAAACGCAAAAGACAGAAAAAAGGGAAAATGAAGAAAAATCATATTTTTTCTCCTGGATTTTGCGCCCCCCCCCCGCCTTCTTCGCACGGTAAATGCACCAAAAACAGAGTTTTTAAGGGTTTAAAGTGCAAAAAATTTCTAAAGCACGGTCGCTTTGCTCCCTCGCATGGTCTTTTCCTCTCAGAATCTCATAATTTCGCGCCATCTATCTTTAAAATAATGGTGCATTTGTCGTTGCTTTGCCCGCTATCATATAAGTTCAGCTGCCTCTTGCTTTCTACTGCTCCCGAAGTGTTGCCTAATGCAGCATTTGCAAAAGTTGAACATTTGAAAGTAATCTAATCTTTTTGTCGACTTTCATTAATTTTATTCCAATTCAAAATTGAGAAAAAAGAAAACTGTTTAATACTATATAATTTCCCAATCGTTCAATTTCAGGGGTCAATTGCCAAATTTCCTGGTTAAAATGCGCAAGAGATTTAAAAAGTTCGCCACTTCGTCGCTTCGCTCCTTCGTTTGTAGCAGATACGTTTGAGCACTTGGGGTGGGGCGTAACTTCATTGTTTGCCGCAGGCGCCATAATGCCTAGATACGCCACTGCCTACTTATACGATTTCTGAAATGATGAATATTTTCTCACTTTTGTCTCACCCACCGGACACCATTTGGATCCCTAAAGGCCCCGTCACATATTACCGAATCGAACTAACGAATGCCTAACGAACAGCTATTTTTTTAAAGTCCAGATACGCTCAAATTAGCTGATATGTGACGGGACCTTTAGAACCCTATTGCGGCCAAGAATTTGAACGTAATTGAGCGTATCTGGACTTTAAAAAAAAAAGTTCGTTAGGCATTCGTTAGCTCGATTAGCTAAAATGTGACGCGGTCTTTAGGGAGCCAAATTGCGTCCGTCCATCCGTCCGTCCGTCCGTCATCAGTCCGTCACAAATGTTAAAGTTTACATGCAAGGCTCTCTTATGACGCATAACTTGGCAACTCTGGTCCAATTGCAACCAAATTTGGGGATGCACCAGGGGTACCACCATGTTGCGGTGCTGTCGGAGGACACATGGTAAGGTCAAAGGTCATTTGAAGTCACATTGTTATAGAGTACCTGCAAGACTCTTTTTACATACGTTAAAGTTTACCTGCAAGACTCTCTTATGACACATAACTTGGCAACTGTTGGTCCAGTGGCAACCGAATTTGGGTGATAGATGCACTCATCATGTTGTGGTGCTGTTGGAGATCACATGGTGAGGTTTAAGGTCATTTGAGGTCAAATGTGAGAGTTTACTTGCAAGACTCTCTTATGACACATAACTTGGCAACTGTTGGTCCAATGGCAACCAAATTTGGGTGATAGATGCACTCATCATGTTGTGTTGGAGATCACATGGTGAGGTCAAAGGTCATTTTAGGTCAAATGTGAGAGTTTACTTGCAAGACTCTCTTATGACAAATAAATTTGCAACTGTTGCTCCCTTTTCAACTTAACTTGGGTCATAGATGCACTTGGGGGCCTTCATGTTATAGTGGCATCAGATGTCACGTGGTAAGGTCAAAGGCCATTTTATTTCAAACGTTACAGTTTACTTGCAAGACTCTCTTATGACAAATAAATTTGCAACTGTTGCTCCCTTTTCAACTTAACTTGGGTCATAGCTGCACTTGGGGGCCTTCATGTTATAGTGGCATCAGATGTCACGTGGTAAGGTCAAAGGCCATTTTATTTCAAACGTTACAGTTTACTTGCAAGACTCTCTTATGACAAATAAATTTGCAACTGTTGCTCCCTTTTCAACTTAACTTGGGTCATAGATGCACTTGGGGGCCTTCATGTTATAGTGGCATCAGATGTCACGTGGTAAGGTCAAAGGCCATTTTATTTCAAACGTTACAGTTTTCCTGCAAGACTCTCTTATGACACATAACTTGACAACTGTTGCTCCAATGGCAACCAAACTTGGGTGAGATGCACTAGGGGTAACATCATGTTGTGGTGCTGTCGGAGGTCACATGGTGAGGTCTAAGGTCATTTGAGGTCAAATGTGAGAGTTTACTTGCAAGACTCTCTTATGACAAATAACTTTACAACCGTTGCTCCCTTTTCAACTAAACTTGGGTCATAGATGTACTTTGGGGACCTTCATGTTATAGTGGTATCGGAGGTCACATTGTAAGGGCAAAGGTGATTTTATTTTAAACGTTACAGTTTACTTGCAAGACTCTCTTATGACAAATAAATTTGCACATGTTGCTGCAATAGCAACCAAATTTGGGTGATAGATGCAGTAGGGGTACATCCATGCATTTGTGCCGTCAGGTCTCATGGTAAGGTTAAAGGTCATTTGAGGTCAAACAGTGAAGTTTACGTGCAAGACTTTCCTGTGACATCAAACTTGGTTAGGGATGTACTTGGGGAAACTTTCGTGTTATTTAGTCACGGGTGGGCGAGACACAATCTTGCTTGTTTAAAACAGAGTCCGGTTTCGCCTTTTCCATTTTCATGCGGCAAGACATCTAGTCTATATCTAACCATTTCGAGAAATCGACTTTAAATAATCAGCCCTGTCATACTGATAGACGTGCTAACAGTGGTTCGAGGGGCAGGGGGCAAGTGTCCCGGGCGGCTTCGATGGGACGCAAAAACGCAAAAGACAGAAAAAAGGGAAAATGAAGAAAAATCATATTTTTTCTCCTGGATTTTGCGCCTGTCTGTCACCTTTAGGTGTGCGAACTTGAAGGCTTATTATGTAATCCAAACATTATATGTATTTCTGACTGTAAATGTGCAATACAATATGCTTTAGAAATTGCAGTTGATTTTTCGAAAATAGTTTTTATCGTGTTATTTACCAATTTAGGCCCAGATGGATTTTTTTTCCCTTGAATTTACTGAGCACAACGGTTCCCGTGCTATAATTAAAGCCGTGGTAAGAATGCGACTCTATAGTCCTCTTGAAGAACATTACAAAGGCCTGACAATCGAGGCTCTCTGAGTAAACAAAACATTATTTACACTTCATTCCTTCCGAAATGAAAGGTTTTTTCTAGATAATTATGTTAAACCCCGACCTCTTCAAAATGGTTGCCATTTTGAATATGTACCACACTGAAATATCACCATGATCACGTTCAAACCCCATCGGCCGAACTATTTTTGCATTCCTGAAAGTGTTCAACAATGTTCATGAGCCATTTTGGCTAAATTTGGCTCTAATTTTGGAATGACCATATGTCTGTCACTTTTATTGAAATCATGTTTATAAGCTATATATGTATTACAACAAGTATCTGAACCCGAGGAGAGCTAAATAAAACAAGCGGAAGTACGTTTCAATGTCCCCTTGATGATAAGTAAGTGTGAGTTATACGTTTTCCATTACGGTTTCTGGAGATGAAATTTATTTGATAGGTGAATTCGAACGTCAGAATATTTCGTACATAAACAAAAACCAAAAAAAGCATGGATTTTATTCTTTCGATCTTTTTAAAAGTTTACAAAAAGCTTACTTCCGTTGGGTAACTGATTAAGTTTAGCATTTGTTTATCAGAAAATCCTGTGATACCAACCATGCAAAGGAAGTACTAGCATCTGTAAACGTGGTCAAAGGAATAAAGGACTGATAAAAGAAAAGAGGTGTGTATTTCAAACATGGAAGTTTACATTTCAAAGAGTCCATAGCGATTTAGATCGGGAGAAAACACTGCATATTCATCAGAGGTCTGTCAGTGTCTATACGCGAGCCATTGCTCACGCCAGAGACGGATTGAGTGTTTTGTACGGATCGAAAAGGGGCACAATCAAAGTAATTTTGAGAATCGAACGAGGAGAGCTAAATAATTCAGGTATGCCGTTTCACTATCATGAAGGTTCATTACAGACAGACTGTACCCCATGTTCACCAGTGGGTCCCGAATAACATAAAAAGTCAAATAAGTTTTTAATTGCAAACCGTTCTGAGGGTACTTTTTCCATAAACATATTGCATTCGACCGATTTCATTTAATAATGTGATCGTCTAATTTAGAAATGTGTTCCTACATGCGTTCTTGGTACATGAAGAATGCTTTCACTTTTATGAATGCATTTTTCGTCCATCTTGACCCCCGGATTAAGTAATATAATTAATTGATTGATTGATGTCCATTTATTTCCATACACATAATCACAAATTAACAATCTTTCAAAATGGCTTATAGTCACATAAAATCATACATAGAAAAAGAGATTGTCATAAGCAGAGCTTGAGTTGACGTCCTAAACATAAGAATAAGATAAAAAAAATAAATATAAAATCCAAACAAAAGACTTTGCAATTACTGACTACAAATCATTTATGGTCATGGTAACTAAGAACTCGGCACATCACGCAAAGGGGGATTTTAATAATAAAGTTTTTCAATTTTTTTAAGTTTTCTTCTTTTTTTTCAATTGTAAAGATGAAGCATTGGAAAACGCGGAGATGATTGACTTAATGGATGACATGGTGGACAATGGAGGGGGACTCGATTTCGTTGAAGATGTTGACAATGATCTGGTCCCAAGGGAACACCCAATGGCCAAAAGACATTGGAAAGATTTCTGGGAAAAAGTAGCGGCAGGCGGGAGGAGACTGGGAATCACCCTCTTGAATGGAGCTAACCGTTTAGTCAGTAAGTATAGAAGTGTGTATATAAGTGCATGATTGCAGTAGGCCTATGCATAAAACTATTCCTGATACACAAAGTGGCTGTCATTCGCAAATGCAGTCTGTCTACACCCCCCCCCCCCCCCCCCAAAAAAAAAAAAAAAAAAATGTTGCTTGGCAATTCATAATAGACGAGCTTACTGTGAATATATGGAATAAGCTATGTGGCGGTCAGGCTAAAATCTTCCATTATTTTTCTTTTTTAATTCCGAGATATTTTGTATGCTGCCAACATAACCACTTGAATACAAAGTGCACACCAATAGAATATCAAACTGAAATATACATTATTTGTTGTTAAATGGCAGTTTAGTATTGTTTGGGTTTTTTAAAGGGAGTAATAAACCCCCTTCAAAATTTTGTCAGGTTTTTACATTTCATGATGTGTAGGCTGTAACTCTTCCTTCTCTCCATATAGTGTGGAGGTGAAAGAATGCGAGGATGTATCAATTCATAAAACAGAATAAAACTTTAAATGAATTTTTTTTGTATTCCTTTTCTATAAAATCCCAAAGAGATTGTATTTGCAGTCCCCTTGCACATGCTTGGACTAGAGATAAAAATATGTTTATGGTGTACTATCAATAACATTTTTGCTATATATTTTCCTCTTTTCATAAACCATTAGAACTGATGTAAAACCTACTTCTAACTATTCCTACCATATATTGCATGTCCCCTTCTTCCC
>CM057160.1:200950-211878 GCA_029962745.1 Echinometra lucunter | reverse complement strand
GAGTCTTGCAGGTAAACTTTAACGTATGTTAAAAGAGTCTTGCAGGTACTCTATAACAATGTGACTTCAAATGACCTTTGACCTTACCATGTGACCCTCCGACAGCACCGCAACATGATGGTACCCCTAGTGCATCTACCACCCAAATTTGGTTGCAATTGGACCAGAGTTGCCAAGTTATGCGTCATAAGAGAGCCTTGCAGGTAAACTTTAACATTTGTGACGGACTGACGACGGACGGACGGACGGACGCAATTTGGCTCCCTAAAGACCGCGTCACATTTTATCGAATCGAGCTAACGAATGCCTAACGAACGGCTATTTTTTTAAGTCCAGATACGCTCAATTACGTTCAAATTCTTGGCCGCAATAGGGTTCTAAAGGTCCCGTCACGTATTAGCTAATTTGAGCGTATCTGGACTTTAAAAAAATAGCTGTTCATTAGGCATTCGTTAGTTCGATTCGGTAATATGTGACGGGGTCGGTGGGTGAGACAAAAGTGAGAAAATATTCATCATTTCAGAAATCGTATAGGCAGGCAGTGGCATTCTAGGCATTATGGCGCCTGCGGCAAACAATGAAGTTACGCCCCACCCCAAGTGCCCAAACGTATCTGCTACAAAGTTAACGAAGGAGCGAAGCGACGAAGTGGCGAAATTTTAAAAATTCTAATTCGTAAAACACAATTTCTTGCGCATTTTAAACAGGAAATTTGGCAACTGACCCCTGAAATTGAACGATTGGGAAATTATATATATTAAAAAGTTTTCTTTTTTCTCAGTTTTGAATTGGAATAAAATTAACGAAAGGCGACAAAAAGATTAGATTACTTTCAAATGTTCAACTTTTGCAAATGCTGCATTAGGCAACACTTCGGGAGCAGTAGAAAGCAAGAGGCAGCTGAAACTTATATGATAGCGGGCAAAGCAACGACAAATGCACCATTATTTTAAAGATAGATGGCGCGAAATTATGAGATTCTGAGAGGAAAAGACCATGCGAGGAGCAAAGCGACCGTGCTTTACAAAATTTTTGCACTTTAAATCCTCAAAAACTCTGTTTTTGGTGCATTTACCGCGCAAAGAAGGCGGGGGGGGGGGGGAAACGCAAAATCCAGGAGAAAAAAATATTTTTCTTCATTTTGCCTTTTTTCTGTCTTTTACGTTTTTGCGTCCCATCGAATGCCGCCCGGGACACTTGCCCCCTGCCCCCTAGAACCACTGTTAGCACGTCTATCAGTATGACAGAACACAATAAAAAGAAAGTAACGTTTTGAATATCACTTACCGTTTATACCCTGTGCATATGCATCTTGGCAGGAACATTCTATGATGATAGAGAACAATAAATAACAAACTCTTCAAATCCATTTTCAATGACTGACGTAGCCTTCGGCAAAGCTACCTACTGACATTAAACGCTCTAAAGGGGATACACCACTGATTGCGCTTTATATATATGAGTTTTCGTCGATAGGGAATTTCTCTTCATTCTAAACCACTTTGAATTCAAAATGTTTTTTTTTTCTCATAAAGTGCATTGGGATGGACAAGCCGTGGTTATTGGCAATTATATACTGACGGATGAGAGTTGATAGCTGCCACAAAAGAAAAAAAAAATCGTTATTTTGATAAAATATGGTAGTAGTCGTCAGTTATAACGAGTCTTTATAGTTTTGACAGATGATTAATTCAAGCGCCTCGGAGGAACCTAAGATTTAAATGATAAAAGGATCAAACTGGAACCGCAGTTGTACGTTTTTCCGGTGATTGCGTCTCAATACAGAAAATGTTGGAAAACTCATTTTTCAGCAGACTGCATCGAAATTGCACATGAAAAACAGAAAAAAAAAACAAACCCAAAACGAAATCTTTAAAATTTTGGCCTACTGCTGTTCAGTATTGCTTTGATGGTGGTAAACTGCAAAGATTCGGATTGCTGTTATAAATTGTTTACGTTGATCCTGTATGTTCGCAGTGCTTAAATAAGAGGATATATTCGGAAATTTACAGTATCGATTCTTGAGAAGTATAGTAATATTTCTGCGCATTTAAGGATTTACCAGTATATAGTTTGGATACATACTAATAATGACAATAATGAAAGCAAACATAGTTGATACGTCAGTTCGTTAATATTTATTCCTACCACAAATGCAATGTGGACATTATCCATAATTATGAATTCACCTTACTACAGCTAATTTTCAAGAAATTATGATGAATATAATAATACGATTGATGATGAAAATACACACTAAGGCTTGACAAGAAATTGTTATTTTCCAATAATTCGGAACGAAAAGTAATAAACAGCTATTAAAAGGAGAGAGAAAAAAAATACAAACACACGAATCAAAAGATTAGGCAGCAGAGTGAAAGGAAAATATTTTGAAACAGTGAAAAATAAGGATTTTTAAAAAATTAGAATAGTTGGATAGAGCGGTGAACAATTTATAAGGATTTCAAACAATACAGCTACCGGACCACGCAGACAGGGTGTTGTTAATGTACAGATTTTCTTTGTGACTTCACGATTTAAATTTTCGCTGTAACATTTTGAAACGAATTGCTAGGTATATTATATGTTGAGAGGAATGACTACAATATGGTCGTAGTTTCTGTAATTTCTGGTTAAGCTTTCGATGAACAAAGATCTTCATTTGGACTCCATAAAAATACAAAATCACAATGACTGGAACTCACCTCCGAATTGTATATAGATTTCATACATAGTTCTTGATTACTTATTGATATTACTATTATCAATATTATTATTATTGTAACTATATTGTACTGCTGTCACTACTACTTCTACTATTGTTGCTGCTAATATACTACTACTTCTACTACTAACCAAATATGAGTGACTGTCAGCGTTATCTTCATGGAACATTTCTTCTAATATATGTATGTTATATATGTATATCATTATCTACCAGTGTGAAAATACGAATGGAATCTTAAAAGAGACTAACTGTATGTACAGGGAGAAGAATGGAAAGAGAAATTGAATGAATGATGATAGTTTACAATGAAATAATGATCGGAAAGATAGATAAAAACAAATAACGGACATCTGTATGTAGGACATCTTTGTACGGAACATTTTGCAAAAGTCAACAAGGTGCTTGAGATTGCATGGAAAGTGCAACACAACGTGGCACATTTACAATAACTTGCAATCACAACTATCATACATATTTGTTATAAATGTGTTATTGCTTTGTATAGAAATACACGAATGGAAGATATGAAAATATCTAGTAAGTGGGTTCAGTCGTGATGAAATGGTAACATTGTATAGCAAACATTACATTAAACATGACCTCTTTTAAATACATATATATATATATATATATATATATATATATATATATATAGGCAAGAACAGTAGTTTAAGTAAGTCATTCTCTGCACATAGTTGCACTCTTTGACTGTGCAGCAAAGGACCTGTAAAGTAACAAATTTTTATCATACTGTTTTTAACAAGGTTAAATAAAACCTATGCAAATGCGTTTGGGTGGGTGTGTGTGTGTGGGAAAAGTGACAACCATGTATGCAATGATACACAACAAATGCATTACCAATGTTTATAAATAATGTGCAAATGGATTGAGAACTGAATTATCGACGACTGTCTATTTCAGCTTGTAATGATATACTAAGTTTAATATACAAAAGTGACAAACATTATGCAATGATACATAACGATGAAAACTTACGAGTCAGATTAGACAATCCAATCCCCTTTCACCGATCATTACTGATCGAACATTGGTATGAATGCATGTATAGGAGATAATACTTTTTGTTTTCTCAGAAATGTAACATACCTCATATTTCAATTTGACTTTACACATTTCAAATTTTATTGCCCTGCAAAAATAATTTGAAACAGTGATAGATGTACAGAGTGGTTATGCAAGGATATAAAAAGAGTAACACAATTACATATACATCAAGAAGAAAGAAGTGGACAATTCGCAGTAAATACACATATAAAACAGACATTATGTACATCATACACCAATATACAGTCCTATAGACTTACAAAAGGAAACAGGGTTAATACAAATGTTCATTATGGTCCAACCAAATATACAGTGCATCGGGATCAACAAAACACAAAAATATATATAAAAAAGAAATATTATATTTACACGTGCGCTATACTGATGTTGCAAAGAAGTTCGATAATGATGATGGTTATCAGCATGCACAGGATGTCATAGTTCTGATTTAGATACTTTACTCAATTACTTGTAGAATCAGCAGCCGCCAAACAAACGAGAAATGTAGACCTTATTATTTAAAAATAAAATGTACGCGGTACCAGCTTACACAGTGTTCCTTCCAGCTAATAGTCTTGACATGAATACATACATAAATAGACAAACCGTCTGCTTAGTAAGACAAGCACTTTTTGTTTAAGCAGACCATAATAGCAATGAAGATGATCAATGAGCATTGATCAAAATAAATGCTTAAAAGATTAATTAGTCGTTACAGAGATACTATGTATATATATATACATGTATATATATATATATATATATATACATATAATTATTTTAGTCAACATGCATTATTCTGCATTTTTTTCTTTGCCACTATACAAGCTAATAGATATCTGCATAATCCTTAATCTCATAAGTCATGAGCGATTACATACCAACATTTTTAGAACAATACTTATTAATACTTGGTCTCTGTTCATTGGATTAGGATTGTTTTGTGTAAGTTACTTCCGAGACAGTCAGGGATACTATTCACTGCCATTTAGCATCAGGATAACTATCAATAACATAACTTGCCACAGAGAGAGAGAGAGAGACCCCGACAGAACCTAATTCTGTCCATAACACTCTCAAAGACGAAGATATACGACCCCTATTCTAAACAATTTTCTAATAAAGTATACAGCTGTAACTAATTGGTGTTAATTAAATTTGACATTTGTCATGAAATAAATTTATTCTACAGTTGCATACACCATATTCCTTACTGAAAGTTATTTTCCAGAAGAAGGGTTCACAATGAAATATATACATGTAATAATAATACATTACTCATTCAACATTTGTCATCCAATTGTGTTACTGTATGTATCAATTGTACCATTCGAGAAAAAAAAATATTATTTGATCCTGTCACTTCATTGGACGAAAATATTGATTTGAATTGAAGTGAAATAACTCATAGCCATATTATGACTGTTGGAAGGTATTTCCACTTAAGTAATGAAGCAGGTTATCAGGCATGATTTTAAACAGTCTATTTAGAGTTTGAAATGATGGCTGGCCTGATGGGGAAATGTAATAGATGTTGAACTCAACTTTCCCTTTCTCGTATTAGATAGAAGAGGTGAAGTGCCGTGATGGGTAAAATAATGTACCGTGTCTCATAAAAGATGACAGTTTTATCGATGTTGTCTTAATGAAAGTTAATTACAAACGAAAAAAAAATGTTGTGATCTATACATGACATGGATTCTATATACAGATCGCATATATGACATTTGCCATTCAAATAATCGTCAGTTTTATCTTTATGTGAAAGTACTTAATACACTGAAGTAAGAAGGCAGGTGCAATTACTCTAGTCGTAAAAGAAATGAAAAAAAAAACAAAACATGTCTTCTATTTGTAGTGTTTAAAAGTTGGATGACCGGTGACCAAAAAGAGCATATACAGCTTTACTTTCTCTATTGAGAAAGCATTTCAATTACGTTGAACACATCGAAAGCATCTTAGATAGACTATGAATAAGACCCATAAAATCGATATTTATAATGTACGTCGGACTACGTCCATACAAACTACTTGAATACCAACATGATTACGTAACAGGAAATTATATTACAATACATTTATGTCTTGAAACAGGTCTGCGTCAATTTTTCAGTTCTGCTTTAGTAACTGATGTGCTCTGTGCACTTTCCGGACTGCATATAGCATGTATAGCCTGCGAAGATGATCTCTGTCTGCCTTGATTTGTGAGCATGGTGTAATCACATCAACTACCTCTAAGAGTTTTCCCTAAAAGTTACAGGAAGAGACAAAGGGAGGTATAATGATGAGCCAAACGACGTTATTACTGGAGACGTAAAAAAGACAGACACAGCTGGCAAGTCCCTATAAAAGTACAGAGTTATATACAAACTGAACTTCTTTGCAATTAATTTCATCAAGCAGGGATCACTAGCAACTCACTTGTTCTATGCACTTCGTAATTCCATGCATAATCAGATAATACCAAATCCAGTGGATCAGTCCAATATATCTTCGATCGGCGTACTCCTATTTTTTTTTTCATCATATCATCTAGATAACACATCATGGTGAGGCAATTTTTAGAAATAGTTATAATTTTATAAAAATTGATTTTACGCCAAATTAGGATTGATACATAATACAATTCCATTGTTCTTTATGATGAAATAAAAGTAAACATAAGAATCAGGCAAAAATACCTGCATGCGTAAATAAATTTTGATTTGCACCTGTTTGTTTATTTGGTGTCCTTACTCCATTCCAGTTTGTTGACATAATAGGGGAAGAAGAGAAGAGCGTATCTTGACATCCTTTCAGAAATAAAGTTATGTACGAAATTCATCCATCCTTTATGAATAGCAATATCATATACCAGACTTACCCTCACGTTAGCCATGCTCTATCTCCACCTTCATGATCTGATCTTCGTTGAACTCACGGATGAAAGCATCCACACTCACATCTGTGCAACATCTTATGAATCTATGAGTACAAGATTATATTGAGTTTCTTCATTAATGTGAATATACAATTATTGACACAGATCATTTCCTGTTCTATAGCTATCAAATTGTTTGATGTCACTATCCATGCAAACTCTCAAACTGCTTGAATTTCCAACGATACGATAACCATTAATTTGCTTAACTGTCTTTAATCATCTTTCTGACGCAGTGACGCTCGTATTCCGGATAAAATATTGATGTCGGATTGAAGCGTTTCATTTGTACTTTTAACTTGTCCAGTCAAACAGACTGAGGGAGGATGAGTGTGCACGCGTGGTGTGCGTGTGTGTGTGCTAGAGAAAGAAAAGAACATAAAAAATAAAAAATAAACAGATATAATAACGGATAAAAGATATATTCAAAATGGATGACTATTAAAGATTTTTTTAAAAGAGAGGGTTAAAGGGAAGAAAGATATCATAGCGTTCTTTGAACAAACATTTGAATGTCTGACCTGACAGTCTTCAGATATTTGTGGTGAGTTGAGATGAAGGCTTGCAAGATTGGTTTGATCTTGCTATTGCCAATGATGAGATCGCTGAATGTCACCTTGATGAGCTTAGGACAAGCATTCTGGATAGCACTGGATATGTCACTGGGCTCCTCGTTGAATGCAACCGCATTATATGCATTCGTTTGAATGGTGAGCTCTATCGCCCCTGGTAGGTGGATCCTCAGGATGACATCAGATCTGATCTCACTGTATGCTTGTAGAGTCACCTTCTTCAAACTGTCAAGCATAGAACCACAATCTTGCGATTCTTGCAGTGTCTTATCATCTATAGTCAGCTCAGTCAGGGTGAGGCTCCTGTTACTGTCCTGGAGAGCATTGGGTGAAAATAAAATCTTGTCTTTCATCACTGAGTTACAAAACTAATAGACCAAAAAGTGACTCGTCAGCGATATTTTGGAAAAGAAAAAAAAAAAAAAAAGCAAACAGGTTTGTCTAAGTTTAGGATAGACCAAACGGGTTCATCTCATATTGACGGACAATGCCGGTGTAGGGGCAGATTTGATCCTTGGCAGATTTGGTTCTTGGTGACAAAATCTGCCGGCTGATTGTGTTCTGTAACAAAATATGTTAGAAACTTTTTACTTATAAATACACAAAAGTGTTGTAAATAGTAAGTTTTGATTTTTATAAGTGAGGCCTATAATTTACAGGCCAAAATCGAATTTTGAGTGAAAAATCATGCATATTCACTCGAAATTCACTGTTTTTAGACATTCACTTCTTGCTTGCGTGTTCTCCCTAATACTGAACATATTATTGCCCCCCCCCCGACAAAAGTCCTTCGTAGGGCCTTGAAAAGGAGGGATTCATCCTGAGTCGGAGGGGGGGGGGGGAGAGGCTAATAAGAGCACAAGGTATACCTGTTCTCCACATGTAGACGCCGTCAATGAGTTTGACCAAAAATCCTGATGAAACCTTGAATCAAACAGTCTTAAATGCTTCAAATAAGGCATTTTGCAGATGAAGTCAGCAAGATCGTTTGAAGCAAAGCGTTGTTGACTGACATCGGTCCACACAATGGAGAGAGTCTCAATCTGTCGAGGAAAAAATGATGATAATAATAATAGTAATGACGATGATGATGATGACGATGACGATGATGGTGATGATGATAATAATCTAACGTCTCTATGGGCTTCCAAAGGACTTTGCATATTATTACCCCGGCTTTCGCGCGGCTGCCATTACAGTGCACAAACATTTGATAGTAAAAAGGAGGAATCCCAGAATTGCTGGTCCTAGGTGTAAACTTCATGAGCAAAGTTCACCAAACCTGACAGAGTGAATTTTTTCAATAGTCAAACCTCCTAGAAAGAGTGAAATTTTACGAAACTTCAGAGCAACGATAACACTTTCTTAGAAAACTTACCTTTCGAAATATTTTAAGAACCAACAACAGCAACGTTTAAAAGTAAAATGTACCTTCTTCTATCTTAGATTTCCCCTCAGTGCTTTGTATGAAAATATATGTTCTTCAACTTAAACCTTGTACAGATTTATGGCCAAAATAATTTATACTTGAAGACAATTTGAATTGTTTTTTCTTTAAATTGCGACCTTTCATTAAAACATTTTCTGATTGTTATCTAATTGCTTTAGTTAATATCAACTGTTGTTTTAACAATTTTGACGGTAAAATGAAAAACAGTAGGAAATCAAAGTGAGCAGTAAAATGATATTTATATCTAAGGAAAGTGGAAATAAGCAGAAACTGTGCATTTTTAGAAGGCATCATCAATAAATGCATGAAATAGACTCTTTAAATATCGTATGAAATAGATCAAATGGAATTTGAAACAGACTTTGTAGATAAAGTATGACATACTTTTTATGTTTGATTTTTACTTTTAGTACAAGGGGAGACAAACCAGGCATGACAGGTTTTTCTCTAACTTTGGCGGTTGTTGAGGTTTATGGCTTAAAAGGTTTAACAAGAAATGCATAAATCAGAGAGAGAGACTTACCCAATGATTCTACCTACATATACAATAAATAACTCATACACAATCTAACTAATATTTTTCACGTTTTATTAGTAATCTGATTTTAAAGCATAAGATTACTTGTCTAATAAACACATTTTATTAGTAATCTGATTTCAAAGCATAAGATTACTTGTCTAATAAAACGTGAAAAAATGTTAGTTATATTGTGTATTAGTTATTTACTGAATATTAATGTAGAATCGAGAATATGAGACCATTTTGATTAAGTACCAGAAATATTACGCAATATGTACCTTCGCTGATGATGCCATCGAAGATACTGCAGAGTAAGCGTTGTCGTGAACTCTGCAAAGTGTCAGGTTCTTCAAAAGAGGCATCTTACAGATGAACTGAGCGAGATCACGTGATGCAGAGGAACGTTTACTAAGATCTAGTCTCTTGACGTCAAGAGTTTCAATCTGTCAGAAGAATGATACTGCTGTCATTAAAAATCACCGATTCTCGTAATGTGCTTATTCACTTATCACACCAATGGACTTTCAGCCCTAAAATGAAAAAAAAAGTATGAAATAGATTGTTTAAGTCTATTTCATTTTCCTCATTGTATGAGGGATACAAACAGGCTATTTTCTAATTTTCGGTGGTTTTTCAGCTTTCTGGTTTAAAGTTTTCGATTATAACATAAAATACTAATGGACTTTAATTACTTTA
Source organism: Echinometra lucunter (assembly GCA_029962745.1). Taxonomy (NCBI): domain Eukaryota; kingdom Metazoa; phylum Echinodermata; class Echinoidea; order Camarodonta; family Echinometridae; genus Echinometra; species Echinometra lucunter. The sequence goes on along the minus strand of CM057160.1, from coordinate 201,927 downwards.
AAAGGAAAAAAGTGTGAAATAGAAGAGAAAAAGGTATAAAAGGAATATAAAGCGGAAAGGTATGAACTAGATTTTCTGTTTAAAATCTAATTCATACTTACTTTTAGTATACAGAGACAAAACAGGCTTTTCTCTGATGATTCGGGGTTGTTAAGCTGGCTAATAGTTTTAGTTTATAACATATAACACGTATATATCCATGTAAGTGACCCACCCAATGACACAATATCAACCAATTAAAAAAAAACTAAACATCTTCCAAGAATCACTAATATTGTTCTTGTTTTATCAGTGATTTGATTAGAATGTATTTACACGCTAAGAATCGTGGATAATTTCAGACTATTTTGAAGCACTAGAAATATATGCGATCAGTACCTTCGCTGATGATGCCATGGAAGAAGCTGTTGAGTAAAAGTCATCGTGAACTCTATCAAGTGTCAGGTTCTTCAAATGAGGCATCTTACAGATGAACTGAGCGAAATCACGTGATGCAGAGGAACGTTTACTAAGATCCATTTTCATAATGTCAAGAGTTTCAATCTGTCATAAAAAAAAGGATACTGCTTTCATTAAACTCACTGATTTTTGTAATGTGCTTATTCACTTGTCACACTAATAGACTTTCGGCCCTAAAAGAAAAAAAAAGTATGAAATAGATTGCTCAAGTCTATTTCACTTTCCTTTTTGTACGAGGGAGACAAAACGTCTATTTTCTAACTGTTTGGTGGTTTTTAAGGTTACTGGTCTAAAGTCTTCGATAATAACATAAAATACTAATGGACTTCAGTCGTTAAAAAGGAAAAAAAAAAGTTTGATATTGAAGAGAAAAAGGTATGAAAGGAATATAAAGCGAAAAAGTATGATCTAGATTTTCTTTTAAAAATCTAATTCATATTTACTTTTAGTACGACGGAGACAAAACAGGTTTTTCTCTAATAATTCAGGGTTGTTAAGCTGGCTTATAGTTTTAGTTT
>CM057160.1:102500-200450 GCA_029962745.1 Echinometra lucunter | reverse complement strand
TTTTTCTTTCCCTAGTTGCCCGCCTTGAAAGTTGTTAGAGACGGTTTCGAGGGACCTAGGAAAGTGTCGGAAATCATCAAGCCCAAGTGTCACATCGTTGATATTTCAACGCAGTAATACACGATTAGGTATGAATTATTTCCCGCCAAAATGGGTCGTATTTGGTTGCTATAGAGACCAGCAGACAACACCTACAGCATGTACAGGAAAAGCAGAATGAACCCATTGTAAAGGGTACTTTTCTTCTTATTATTTTTCTGTGGAATGAAGAGCATGATATTGGTTGATTCCTACAAGGATTCTCTTTTTTGCCATCTTGGTTGCCAATGTTGACGTGATTTTTGTTTGCCACCGAAAATGAATGCAAAAGTAATAGAAAGAGCCTTTAACAAATAATATTTCTTATGATTTTTATAAAAGCAATGATCGAATTTAGGTCAAAGTCACCTTGCATTGCCTAAATATTTTCATGTTGGCTTGGGGGCTAGAAAACCCTTGCATGGGCAAGATTCGAACCTCGAGCTTCCCTCATCATCGTGATTACGTCGGCCTCTTCGGCTCTTCCGTAGCCTCCAGGAATGTTGGCGAAGGCCAGACGAAGGCTTAGCACATTCATGACACCTCCCATCAATTCGTCAGTCATTTCAGGCTTCTCTTTTTTAAGACCGTGATATTAGGTCTTAAAACTCCACTTGTCACTTTTAATCTGCTCTTTTCTCATCCACCATTGCTTAGCCCATTTTTTTATCAATTCCATTCTTTTCCACGCCCTTCTTACCCCTCCCTCATTCCCCTCTAAAGGTTTATCAATCCGCTCCTGAAGAGGAAACGTTTAACGCGATTTCTATTCAAGCTAGCTGATAAGCCAACCCCACTACACTTTCTTCTTTATTTCCCCCTTCGCAAATAATGCATTCTCCCACTTTATTTCGAATGGACCCTTTCGGCGGTACTTAGTCTTTCTCAAACTATAAAAGGGACAAAGCACATTAGGCATAGGGGATGAGGAAGAGGAGGAGTAGGAGGAGGAGGAGGAGATGAAGAAGAAGAAGAAGAAGAAGAAGAAGAAGAAGAAGAAGAAGAAGAAGAAGAAGAAGAAGAAGCAGAATGAGCAAGAAGAGGAGGTGGCAGGCGAGAACAACGACGACGAGGAAGAGGAGGAGAGGTAGGAGAAGGAGGAAATAGGAAAAGAGATCACAGATAAAACTAGCGAGAGAGCGATAGAGGGGAAGAGGAGACGACAGAGGTAGAGAGGGGAGAGGGAGAGAGGTAATGAGACGGAGAGAGAGAGAGAGGGAGAGAGAGCCGAATGAAAAGAGGAGAATGAAAGAAAAAAAAGTTTTACCATCATCTGATCGGGATTACACTTTATTTTGTAGCCAAGTAGCAAGCAGTTAAAAAGCGACTTTATAGGTAATTACAGGCAGTGCCTCCATTGTTCGCCCAGGTGTGTTGAATACCTGGCTTGCTATGACAGTTAACCGATGTCACACTAATAACAAAACCTCAATTACTGACATCAAAGAGGCGATTTTAAGGTCTTCTTTTTCACCCATCCACAAAGAAGGGGAATGGTCGAGAAGCCCTCAAGAGGTTGTATGTTTTTAAAAGATATCTATTCTGACTTGTGAGGGGCAGTTCAGACGATATCTTTAAGATCTTGCAAAATTGTATCTTGCCAAGCGGTCCACTTTTCGTTTTTACTCTATTAAGGAGTTGGAGGGGGGGGGGAAGCACTAAGATACTGAGGAGGAGGATGATAATCCTGTCCCCAGCATCATCGATCTCATACTAAACCACCTCATACTAAATCGGTTAATTGAAATGAAAGGGGGAGGCTCGGGACCACGGTTTTCGTTATGAAGCTGCAACCTCATTCAACTTCATGCTACCCCGGCCATGTGATTTTCATATTTTATAATGACAGCGCTATCTGTATGCTTTCACAAACCTTTGACCCCCCCCCCCCCAAAAAAAAAGAGAAAATAAGGGTTTTGATGGGTTTCAGGATAGTGTCCCTAAACTATGGACTAAAAATATATTCAACATTTTACCCTTAATTCTGTCTCCTTCCAAATCTTTATGCTGTATAATCCCCAAGATAGGTTGTCATGAAAAAAACCTTCGTCATTTTCTTCAATACCTAACATGCCTAATGAATCGTTTCGGGGAAAGATATATAATATCGTAATTCCATTATTGTTTTGACTTTTAACATGTTTAAAGCTTTTGACAAAAAGAAAAAGTAGAGGGGATGGTAGACACCTATCGGGCATTCAACCCTAAAGCTCATACGTTACTTCAGACACATCAGCATACGGAAAGACCAGCACAAAGTAAACGTATCCACAAAATCATTTTAACCTTGATCTCTTCCACCTTAAAACCGTTCTGTTTGAAGTATGGTTTTGTTGCTGTTAAAATTGAGATGGAAAAGGGGTCCATTTCTTGGATATCATGGGAGCATTTCTCCAAGAAATTTGCGCTTTTATTTGATTCTTAAAGCTTGTTTGTATCGCCATGACTGAAAGGGATGACTTACACCAACCTCTGCTAGAACATCAGTCCTTGAAAAATCAAGATTGGCGGAGAGAACCTTTTTGAATCTCTTTAGAAAGGTGAGAGAAGATAGACCAAGAACGACTGGCTTAACACGTCCATGAATAGCCCTTCTGTTAACATGAATGCTGTAAAAATATGTGCTTAGGACGGAGATAATTATGTTGGGTTATATTTGATCTGATGCTGAGGGGTAATAAAACACATAAGCGTTTCCGTATGGTATACAATTATTCATTGTTTGGTCGAGAATGAGGTTTTTGACGCTCTCTGAAATAAAATGCCATGGTGTATTATAGTCCTGTTTGAAAGTGTAACATGCTTTGGGAATGCTTTCACGTTTTACCTATCGAGACTTCAATCTACAATATAATTCTAAATTACCTGCCACTTCAATAAAATTCTTACTATCGAAGATATTGTAAACACAGTAACATTCATTCTAATGGAAAATGCACTTAAGTAAGAATTAAAAAACTCTATATTTTTTCAAAGCTGACAAGGGGTGATATCTTAGACTCATTTTTTTTTTGGCATGCAGTTCTGTAAACTTTGATCTCTTTTATAACACAATAATAATAGCCAGTATAACTGCTGTTTCAAAGTAATTGCAGGAATGGCCGATGAAATGATAACTGTTCCTGTAAGGTCATTATAAGAAATTCTAACGTAAAAAGGTCACAAAGGCTTGCTTTTATTAAATTAAATAAAGTGTTTGCAATGAGGTTGCAGATTTTCTAGAAATGAAAGATTACACCAAACATTATTAAGGATATTAAGTGTTTTGATTTGTACCAAAATTACACCATCATTAATTCTTGCACTTAATATGCTTAACACCTGCTTAAGGTGAAAGTGTTTTGCAGGGATTACTCTTTTGTGACGTAGACGGTGAGGGATGGAGATAGGGAGGGGGGGGGGGCTCTCTGCTCCGATTATATGTTTAAATGCCTGTGGAGGGGGTCATGATGATGGTAGTGTTATTTTTCCATTTAACAATTTTCCTCTGCTTGAGTAGCACTATTTTTTTTTTTATTCGTCTTCCTATTATTCGGGGGGGGGGGGGGGGGGTTACTACCCATGCATCCCATAGCGACACCACAGATCACAATTACTGATCATGTAGCAAGGTTATGTAAGTGTAGAAAATATTCAATCAACATGACCAAACGTGTTTCCTCCTTTTTGCACAAGAAATCACAACTATGAGGGATTATTGATTTGCTGTAAATTTTTGGATATAAAGAGTGGAAAATTGAAATTGCTCTTTTGAGAATGTAATATAGCCGGAGTTTGTGAATGTGTTCGAATATTATTTGTGACAAGGACATGATCAAATGCTATAAGGCAGTTGTTAAGAGTGATTAATACGATGAAAATTACTCCCCGATTGTGCATAAATAGCTAAACGAAAATGCTTAATAATGATTGTTTATCAAGATTATTCACTTCCCTTAAGCATGCTGGGTTCTTAATGTTGTAGCAAGGACACCGTAGTTTTTAGATACAAAATTGAATTAGAAGAACCCCAAAAATGAAACTTCCAAAAAGGTGAATAAAAAACAAGAAACAATATGAACAGATGAAGGAATTTATGAAGCGTAAAGTTTAGTGCACTAGTGGCAACTCTATGGTTTGGAAATGATCTATTTTCCATTTTCTATCCATATTTTTTTAGGTAGAGGGATAAATTTCTATCCGATATCAATAAATACACTCTGCCAATGAAAAAATGAATAAAGAAGAAATGAACAGAAAATCATTAAAAACCCGAAGATATTCAGAAGAAAAGGAAATGCACCCCCCCCAAAAAAAACAACCCCAGAATAAATGAATTCAGATGAAAAACAAGGTAAAGAACGGAAGACTCATTACCATGAAAATAATAACGATGAAAATGATGATGGTGATGATGATAATGATGACGTTGATGATAATAATGGTAAATGATAATAATAGTAGTAATAATAATAATAATGATGATGATGATAATAATAATAATGATAATAATGATAATAATAATGATAATAATGATGATTATAATAATGATAATAATGATAACAATGATAACAATAACAACATTAATGACAATAATCATCATCATAACAAAAATGGTAGTCCTATTGTAGCCTTATTGATTGTATTTGTTTGTAAAATGTTTAAGAATTTATGTAATGTAGTAGACAATAATGATTTCTAAAGACAGGTAACAGAATGTAGCTAAGTAAGTATCTTTTAAGTATACAAATGTAAAGTGCAATAACCATAGCAATTATAATAATAACAATAATAATGATTATAATAAGAAGAAAATCCAAAATCATCATATAATTGTGCTCAGAGTTTCCATTTTAATATTACTTTGGAAAACAAATTCCACCCAGTCACACACACACATACGCACACACACACAAAACAAAAAAAAATTGCTGGGTTTATCTTTTAACTTAAAACGCTTCCAATATAACCATAAGAAAGGGTAATGCAATCACTTAATGATAGGAAAACTGGCTGACTCAAGTAAAAGTGGAACACGTTTAAACACGTTTATAGTGTTGTAATCGAGAAACGAAGAATCAGTGAGTCACAATAAACCTTATTAGTATCAGCATTTTCATTCACTTTCTAATTGAACGACACGAATTATTTTGTCAGGGCGTTTCTTTGTGGATGAAAACCAATAGTTTACCTGAAGAAATAAAACATTAATCAAGAGGAGATCTCCATATTGTTATTCTCCATTTTGTTACGCCACGTCACAACTCTTTCAGCGAATGGTTTATCAGGATCTAGGTTTTAGTATGACAGCATTGACTAATTGATACGATCTGACTGGCTTATCTTTGTAAGTTGTTGTTTACCCTAATTTGTTGTTACATAAGGACTCAACGAGAGAGGAACCTGAAAGCTTATAACTCTACATGTATTTCTTCCCACTTAAAATAATTTGGGTGAAACTGGTGAACCACAATTTACCAGTATACTCATAGAAATCCTATTTCGAATTTTTCATTAATCCCTGTTTTATCATGTTAAACTTCAAATCAGAGCACAGCAGATTTGCTAAGAAATGGTGCTACATAATAGAACGATAAGACAATTTTTTTACACCGACTTATGACTTGTATGTATATATCTTTCTGCTTATAATTTTAGCACACTGCGTTATGTTCGCTGCAGCCCGCCACCGCCGCCCTGCGTCCTAATACTAGGAAAGCAGCATCGAACACTCGGAGTGCTCCGATGCAACTCCCGCAAGCATGGCAAGAATGCTGTCGAAGCTAGCTGCTTTTACGCACAGGTAACAGGTAAATGGTCTCTGCCTGGTGTTCCCACAAGCTGGGCTTCCACCAATCGCCTGCCTAGCCGGACTGTCTACGAGGGAATGCGCTCAAGCGCAACCACAAAAACTAAAAGTAGGAGGAGCTTCTCAAGAGTTAGCGAGAGAGGAACAGAGAGGGAGAGAAGGGAAGGGAAAAAAACTCTTCTTTTCAAACAACAGAATCAGTCATTCCTCTTTTGTAAAGGTGTGTTGGGATTTTTTTCTTCGACTACTTTGAACCTTCATCCGATTTGCGGGGGGATGTGAGGAAGAAGTAGTAGGTGGCCGCAGTGGTTTTCGATAGATCGGAGTTGAGACTGCTTAGACGCCCATAAGCTAGGGGACTCGAGAAGTGTGTGGTTACCATAATATCAGCCACCAGAAAACCAGTTGAGAAGTTACTTCTATAGCATCCTCTTCAGTTGAGTCATAAGGAGTTTGATCACCTTGTATCGATCATCTGCCAAAAGAAACGTCTGTTCAACTTCTTTCCATCCTCTGCCACTATCAACATTATCCACACAGCGGCCGCTTGTAATCAGCTCTCCCGTATCTTCTCCGATTGATATCTCCCACCGCTCCGCTCATCCCACACGCTCCGTTCTAAACCACTTTTTTTTTTTGCAATCTCGCCGCTCTTCATTTCGGCAAAAACTGAGCTAAGTACTTACGATCTGAGCTGGACTTGAATATCTCTTTGGAGTTGAATTCTGTTCTCAAACTTGATGAGAGGGGATTTTGAGATTCACACTATAGCCGGAGGTGCGGCGGCGTCGACGTCGACTACGGCGACAGCGACTATCAAACGAAAGATGAGCACGAGTAAGACTTCTACCACATCAAGTATGTATAACCTGCATTTCATATTATTCTTTGAAATTTGATTTCGGCGGAATAAGAAACAAAAATCAAATAGTCTATACTCATTTTCACCAAGAAAAGACTTTTTTGTATAATACTCTGGCAAAAGAGGTAGTTAAAGGTATTGTCGTATACATGATCTACAAAAAGTATTTGTTGTTTGTGGGGGTTTTTTTTGGTTGAAAAAATGAAATCCAACATTGTAAACATAGTAGTATTTTACTTTGAAATATATAATTTCATCCTTAGCAATCACAAAACGTTTTACAGTGCCAGCATCTCTCTCAACTTTCAGTTTTGCATACTTTACTTTGATAGTAATCATGGTAGTTAAAATTATGATCTTCGTGCCGGAAATTTATTTATCGACATCAAACTTGAAGTAGAGTACGTGATTTTGTCCCAATAGATCTGTTTACTAATTTTATGCATAGGCCTACTCATTGAACCAAAGTTTTCCTTGACAATTGAGAAGCTTGCCAGAGCTTGCCCAACATAGCAACAGCTAATGTATGCAAATTGGATTCCTTCTATTCAGGTCCATTATGCATAACAGGAAGTTGGTAACTAAGGGTTCTGGAGAGAAACTGCATAAATTCGAATACATTATAGTAAACAGGTCCATCGTTTCTAGTTTTGCATTTGTATATTATCTAAATAAGGTTTAAACCCGTCATTGGCCATGTTGGTCACACCTTTCTCTTAATAGGCCTATAGCAGGTTAGCCTTTGTTTAGTTATATAAATACACTTTAGAAACGCCCGTTTCTAATAAATAGCTTTTACAAATTTCCGTTTATGAATGCAAGTTTATAATTGTGATAATTAGTTTACACAACTGATCTATCCTGTTTTATCCCACTGAGGCATCGGGGCTTAATTATTAATGTTTATGGGAAGTACACAATTTTACTCTGTTTTTTTGTTTACACAGTTATGCAATTGTAAAGATAGAGAGAGAGAGAGAGAGAGAGAGAGAGGGGGGGGGGGGGGGAAAGCGAGGAAAGAGAGCTATAACTCCCAAGCTTGCCAAGTAATTATATTTTTCATGTTCTTTTTAAACTTCTTTCATAATCAGATTTATAATAGGATGCTTCACTCTAATGCTGCGAGGATGAAATGTATGATGTGAAAAATCTTGCAAAGGATTAGAGATTATATTCCATTTCCCATGAATATTCCATTTTGTTTGATTTCCAAGATAACCTCGCATCAAAGAATCTTGACTGTAACCATAAATGTCATCTTTTATGAAAACTTCATTTATGATCGATCTGTATTTTTCTTGCACAAAATGATTTGTTTCATTCTACCCTCCTAAGCATATTTAGGATGTTTACAGAATGCATTCGCTAAATAATAAAGTTTTATTTGAAAATATCATACTGCAGTTAGATAAAAAAGGGAAAGCATGCTTCAGCATAGTAACTTCTTGGTTAGGGTAAAGGGTTGGGACATTATATAAAGGTAATTTTAGGATGTGAGTGTACTAAATCAAATCTCCCCAAAAATGATTGTATTCTATATACTTTGCCTTATTATTCACATCAGTGCAAAACAAAGAAATATGATCGCATTTTTATAATTGTCTCCAGTCTTTAGACTCCTCTAAAAAGTTTCATAATCTTACTCTTTAAACTTGAAATCTCATCAATTTTCCCTGGTTTTTTTTGGAGCACATTATTGTAACAAACTTCCAGTTAATGTTCGTATATATTCATTTCATCCATCGCGAATTATTCTATAATGGTAGGCCCATTTTTGTGAATACGTTTTGTCCTCATTTGATTATCGATGATTTATTTGTAGTAACGCATCTGCGGAGTATTATGATGTAATCATATTTCCTGTCACAAATTATCCAGTTAGGTCTGCTAAGTTATATGGTGATTTATAATGATGTTTCCGCAGAGTCCTCAGACATTATTCTTGACGCTCATGACAATAAGAAATGAGATTCAAATTCAACTGAATTAAATTAAATTCAATTCAGTTCAGTTCAATTCAATTCATATTCATTTCATTTCCAACAGAAAGAAAAACAATGGCATTACAATATTATAACAGAAAAATATATTTACGCATTCATTTTTTTCTTGATAAGTAAGTATATACAAGTACAATAAACATAAATGAATTATTGAAATGAATTATTAAAAAAAAAAGTTCTGAGGATTTTATTTATAAAGTTCTGAGAAAGTCCGCTAATGCTTTAAGTAGGAAAATTCTTGAAAGGGAATTTCAATCCTACTTCAGTTTAAATTTGAGGAATGCGTATACATGTTTTATACTCTGACATTTCAGTTTCATTAATTTTGCTCTTCGTCATGTTCGTTAGGATTTGCTGATTTCTGCATTTCATTTAGATAAAATTTGCAATACTGATGATTTCATTCTAGAAACTAATTTCCTAGTTAAAAGTTGACTGGGAAAACCTATAAATCAGTTAAAGCATAATATTGTAAATTCTCTCTTACTGCGGACATAGACATGGTTGAAAATCCTAATCGAGAAAACTGCGTACTTTTCTTTCTTGGTTTAGGAATATTGTAGATATAAAAAGTAAGGACCTATTCTATTAGACCAATATATTCACGATATTTGGGACAGAATGTATGATGACGTTGGCATGACGGTGAGGAGAATCGGATAAGGAATGGAAAATTCTGGGGGAAAGGGGAAGGAAAAGAGAAAGAAAAGTTAACAACGGGAATGATAACTTTTGATATAATCACCAAGACCATCAAAGATGGAGAATATGTTAGTAGAGATAAATAAGAAGGAAGTAAATTAGAAAAGTGAAATTGAATTAATGGATGAAATAATTACTTGATTGAGGAAAATCAAAAGTGAGACAAACGAAATACAGGGAAAACTTGAACAAAATGAAGTGGAAGTGATCTAAAGTATCTGACACAAAGAAAGAATAAATATGTAAACAAGAATAGCAAGAAACAAAAAAAAAAAAAGAGTCTTGAGTACACGCCTAAAATGAAATTTAAGAATTCTTTTAAGGAGTTGTACATGTATTCATCTTACGAAAGTATACACACCTTTAGTGATTTATTCATCAATGGGATGCGAGTGCGTGATACATCACAAAGTGGCTAGCTTTTACTTTCAGCATCTTCAGAAAAGGAAGGTATATTGCTTCAAAATTTTGCTCTCGAACATGCATTTCAAAGAAGTCATCGTAATGATACACCTTGAGACTACATAAGGTTAAATCTTATCATCATATTACAGTTTGTTCATACCTAGTATCTTAATATATTTCGTGAGAAAGTTGGCGTCATACTCTTTTAAAGACCAAACAACATGATGATCTGAAAGTGAAATAACCACTTATCTTAAGTTGAATTTCATAACAAGAGCAAAAGAAAACAGTTACTTTACACCATTTTGCCATCTTGTGATACATCTTATGACTTATATCTACTGTCATAGTTATATTTCGCTGAGATTGCTTCCTTAGTTTATTTTATCCTCTTCCTTTTTTCTTAGTCTAATTCTCAGTTCTTCCCTTTCTTGTCCAATCTTTATAGTCCATCATTTCATCTTTCCTTTTTAAGATCACAAATTCCTTCTGAAATGGATCTTAATAATTCTAATCTCAAACATATTTCATGACTTTTACCACGTTAACCCCACGGAATCCTCGCAATTTCCATCCCCATATATACATTCAAACTTCAAATTTTATGTTCAACTGGCGTAACGGCGAGGTGGATTGCTTTCATTACAAAAGCATGTCCGTTCCCTGACTTTTCCTTGTTTTGCCAGGTCGTTACACGCTTCACAGCAAACAGCTTTCCCCTGATAAGTTTCCGCAAGCTAAAAAGGAAAATGATATCTTTTATATTGCTTCATTTGATCTTGTTAGACTTGCACTCCATTTAACCAAACCGCTACTTGTTGTCTTCTAATCCTCGCCTTAATGAAGAAGATCTGTGCGTTTTTCTGAGCCTCTAATTACGTCTCTTTTCAGATGGGATTTCCATTATGTTTAAAGACTGACCGTTCATTCTTTCTTTGCCGAAGTCTTTTCAAAGTCCATTAACTCCGGGAAGAAGTATAAACGCAACGAAATGGCTTCGAAAAGTTACAATAACTGATTGTAATGCCTTGTCTTTTGCTCCCCTCATCGTGTAATTATACCGGAAAGTTCGTAGAGATGCTTTTACATCTCATCTGAGCTGGATTCATTGTCATGGTTGGTCATGGGCTCAATCGTTAAGTCATTAGGCTTAAGGGTATTCATTTAACCAGGTGATAATAGGTTTTCTTTCAAACGGGCAGCTTGTATCCTCCCCATCATTATACAGTTGCTGCTTACGGATCGATGAAAGTCGGACCGAACATGCCGAATCTATATAAGGAAGAGTGGGTAGGTGTGTGCGTATGTGTGATGGGGATGGAGTATAATAGGCAGAAAATGTTTGGCGCGGATCAAACGGAGAAAATCTTGATGGATTTATGAATTGATAAATGCAAGATGCATCTCGTCATTTTTAATAAACTGATAGTAGTATAATAATTCATAATTAGAATTCATTTAGAAAAAGTCCATCCGGTTGATTTCTAAATTACCACCTCCAGATTACTCCCTTTTGAGGGGTATACCTGCACCCCTCCTCCACCTTGCGCTGGTTCCTCGTGTCATCCATTGCCCCCATGATTGGCTCTCCAAACAAGATCCAAGTCAAGGAGTTAAGTCAAAGATTAGATGGGCCCCAGTGGCTGATATAAATAATAAATAGGTCTTTCACCCCAAACCTATTTCTTCTCAAGAGACTTACTTTATCAAAGTAGAAGAAACCCTATTATTCACGTTCAAACTTGCCAGTGTACTTCGTTTTTGTCCAACGGAGCCAAGGAACTGAAGGAAAGTCGCAAAACATGCACTGGAAAAGATGTAAACGTTTTTCAGAGCGACTTGTTTTCTAAAGTTCCATTTGTCGATGATTACACAAACTCTCTCCCTCCCCCTTTCAATCGCTCTCTCTAATCTTGTTCCTTTATCTTAGTTCTTAAATATATTTTACTATGCGTGGAGCGAGGTATTGATGATGATGATGATATGATGATGAACAGCATTTGTATAGCGCCAAATATCTGCAGAAACATTCAAAGGCGCCTGGCTCCATCAATATGTCACATATTCACAGTTACTAGAACGGATAGGTTTTAAGTTCTTGTTTGAAGGTATCTTCTTCTCCTCCGTCATATCATGGAATATGCTTTAAAGAGCTGGAGTTCTGGGAAAGGTGAACAAATAATTTGTCAGCTTTCTCATTCTTTTCATGTTATATACAGGAAGAATATTATCATGATTATAGTAATAAGATCCCCTGGAAAGGATTACTCTTCAAAAGCCTTCATATTATTGGAGATATGACAAGAAATAGCTGAAAAGTTCGGACCAAACATTCAAATCAGATATGTGTATTGTCCCATTATACTTGTTTCTGTGTGCGATGCAAGCATTTAGCAAGTATACCTTTTATGGAAAATTAATGACATTTAATTTCTCCTCGCTTCGATAATCCCCAAATCACGCACTATATGTTTATGTACAAACTAATCTAATATTTCAATTGCCTTGGAACATTTTCTTTCACCTTGTAATCGCAGGACTAGAACTCCAGTTATCTTTAGAATCTTATAATTCTCATCCCTGCCGGCTTTCATTATAATTATGTACTGGAATAATATTGCAGCATCATAGTCAATCTATCACCAAAAAAGAAAAGAAAACATGAATAAATAAATTTTTAAAAAGAAGAAGAAAAGAATCAACGAAATTAGCTGTTTCTATTTTCAACACAATATTCCTGTGTTATTCTACTCATATTTATTGATATGATTTTGTCAGTACCTCTAAACTCCTCCAACCACATCGGGTTATGATTTTAGATTTATAATTAGACATCATGACACTGCTAGAACTACTTATCACGAGTATCATAATAACAGCACACATTTTGTACAAAGCATGTTCTGGAAAAAGAATGAAATGAAAATACTTTTCATCTAAAGGAACACGATTTCCTTACCCATGTACATTTGTTTTCTTTTACCAGTCGGATATTCGTGGCCAGTCTTTGTATAGTCTGCCCCTCCAAGAGTACATTACATTCATTTTCCTTTCAAGCTGCCCTCGATTTACTTCATTCATATTTGCAATTTGAAAAACTAAACATGAATGAATACAATTCAAATTCTTAAATGTTTTTAAACTAAATTGAAGGTAGATAGATATGCAGAATATACATTTTTTGGTATCAGTTTACTTGTCACCGATTTCTTTTGAATGCCTCTATATCCACGTACATATAGGTCCCATAGGAATTGTGAAGCATGCGGTAAGATGGAATCTTATCACCTCATCATCGACTTATGATTAATTTCATCTCTCTTCCAATTTGAATAATTGATATAATACCGTCCCTTGTTAAGAAATCCCCTACGGCACATGAAACGCGCCACGAGCGAACAGCCGCCGTGGAGCCACCGCTCAACTCTGGCGGTGTATTTCTGGAATGGTCGCTTTCGACGAGCTGTCTGCACACGTGCAAAGTCGGCTAATTATATTGAATGAATTCCCGCGCAGTGCACAGATGATCTGATATTATAACACGCAAAATTAGCAGTAAAATAATTCTGAAAAGAAAGATTCCTACGATATTGTAAATCTACTTGGCAAGGCAGTTTCCTAACTACTACTACTACTACTCCTAATACTTCTCCTCCTCCTCCTCCTCTTACTACTACTACCACTACTTCCACTATATACTAACACTACTACTACCATTACTACTGCTTCTGATTCTGCTACTATTACTACTACTACTACTACTACTACTACTACTACTACTACTACTACTACTACTACTACACTACTACTACTACTACTACTACTACTACTACTACTACTACTACTAACACCAACACCACCACCAATACTGCTACTATTACTACGACCACTACCACCACCACCACTACTACTACTGCTACTATTACTACTACCACTACTACGTAACTGCTACTGATGATAATCTAAAATATTTACAAGGAGCAAAATAATCTTGAAATTAATTGCTACAGGCGCAACCAGTGCAAAGGGTGATATTACAAAAATACCTGCACAAGTGTAACAGGAGTGTGACATAAAAGGCAAAGACACTTCATTAGATGCCAGATTATACAGATATGCTACTAGGTTCTATTTTTTGTATACTTCGGGTGATCGTCATACATGCCGGCATCGCCGAGTTTATTCTTTGTGCTCTTTAGAAACAAGGAACTTGAACATAATATTTTAAGAAAGTAAAAGTGCCATATGACATATACGAATTGAAGTGAAGGTTTTTGTGTTTTAACTGCAACAATTCAATTCTTTGTCGAATTCAAATTCAACATCATTTCATTCCGTGATGTTTGATAGAATGTTTATTTCAAACATGTCAACAAAGTGAGATTGAAAGAACAGTTTTATTCCCATCCTACCGAAAACTATATTTATCTTCTCTTCAAATTTACTCGGGCGAGTTTAATTCGTAAAGAATTAGTTTTTATGGCAGCTATTTAATCATGACTATAAACTATTCCTAGGCCGATCTCAAGAGCAGCGTTCATACAATTATCAGTTCTTTCTGTATTGAAAAAATATGCTTATATATGCCTTTGTATTTTATGAAATTAAAAGACTGAATTGAATTGAAAAAATAAAACTACTGAAACAAATATATAGGAAAAGTAAAGAAATGAACAAAAAAAATAGAATGGAAACGTTTCATTAATCAATAATCATTCAAGTGTTTGTATAATCTTAATCGCGAGTTCATGCACTGTCATTAAAAAAATTGAAAAATTTCAATAATGTATTGTTTTTCTTTCTTGATGACTTGTAGAACGTGGAATTATACGCAGAAATAATTATCAGATCAAGTTTATACGCAATATTGATTAAAATTTAATGACAAAATACGCGTTTCAACGAATAATCATTCAAGATAAGTTCAGGGAGAAAAAATGTGAATTTGATCGTAGACATTCAGGGAATGACAAGTTTTACGTGATAACATGCAATAAATATGTCTGAATGCTACTTATATAAATCTATGTGTTTTGGGGACGTTTCCTCCAAGCTCTTATGAGCTTACGACTATCCATTCATATATATGTATATATTTAATAATTACATCATGATCGATATGTTTATGAAGATGATGTGTGATGATATACTATATATATATATATATATATATATATATATATTATGTAAGACATACCTCAAAAATAGGGTTGCCCGCTACCGGCGGTTTCATATATATATATATATATATATATATATATACATATATATTTGAGATCAATTGTGAGAACAATAGCGTAGCGTGAATCAATGTTCCATTCCCGGCGGAGATTTTTTCAACCTTTGTAAAAATTTCCAAAATTGTAGGACAGCTCTGGGGAACTTTGATTCATGCTACGCTATTATTCTCTCAATTGTCTCACATGTATTTATTTCCATGAGAGTTGCCAAAGCTGTTGTATATGTTACCTGATCACAATATATATGAATGAATAAATCAAATCAAATCAAAAACAGAAATGTGCAGACGGAAGACAGGACAGATGCAAGGCTAACCTTGCACACCCAAGTATACCGGCATAAAAATAAGGAAGAGATGACAAAATCAAGCTTTCCAAAATCGCTATAATTTATTAGATTATGCGAGCAAAAAGTCAAATCTGAGTAACTTGTCGGAATTAAAACATTACAATAAATCTGAAAGTATGAAAGGAAAACGCGTGTGGCCCATAGATCTTAGACTGTCAAAACTAAGTAGCTAAGAATGATAAATAAGGTAAATCTTTATAAACTGAATCATTACAGCAAGAAATGTACCAGCAGAGAGTTGACATTTATATTAATCTCTCTTTGTGCTGAAAGCTTGACTTCTTTCCCCGATGCTCTCAAATCGTATGTATGGGGTCAAAATAACTGTTCATCAGCATTCATAATGCGATTTGTCAATAATTGTTAGGCTGGTTCACGTCTGATAAAGAGATTAAAGCACATCCTTTATTCAGGTACCAAATCATCTTTGGGGTACACAGTAGCACCATTGTTGTGGCGTCACAATTCAGTGTTGTGAGTACAAAGCTAAAAAACCCCAACATACAGTCCCATTAATAGATTTCCGTGTGATGCCTGTAAGACAAATGTATGTGCATGAGGTGACTGATGCGCCAGGTTTTTCCTCCCAACTTTCGTGCATATTTGTGCAAGGATGAAAGCGGGATAATAATGTCTAGCGTCAAAGCATGTGTCTTCCTTATCGCTCACTCACACATTCGAGGGGAAATTAACAAAAACTTAAATTCCTGACCTGTTTTTCTCTCACATTTATTTTCAAACTTGATTGATATTTGACCTCGCACCAGTAACACTTGCATATATCGTGCCTAGTTGAAATGTTTTGACAAAAAGATTGATTACATATTATTCGACATTCGAATACAATCTCAATAGCATTTCATTGCTGCTTTCTAAACTAAAATTAGTTTTTGCGAGTGGCCCTAAAGTCATTGCTGGATTTCGATATGAATTCAGCACCCCCTGTACGGAATCCTATGCAAGTTAAGATTTGCTTTATGATTGATGTTGACGAAAATAGTACAGGGGTGTTTCATAAAGCTGTTCGTAAGTTACGCACGACTTTACGCACGACTGGTGATATGTTCTTGTGCTACATGTAAATGATTGAGAATCTGATTAGCACCCAAGAACATGTTCCAGTCGTTGAGTCTTTCGTAACTTACGAACAGCTTTATGAAACACCCCCCTGGCTATATAATGAATTCTGAACGCTTTCTGTTTATAACTTTTATCGAGTTGTATTTGAAGTTGTGAAAAGACGCATATATCATGCTTACACTGAAAGTTAACCGATTCCTTCTATTTTAGTTATCGCCTTTCGCTGAAATAAAAAACAATGCAAAATCTGCGTGATTATTAATTGCATTTTTAGTTATTTATTCATTTATTTCATTTATTTTAATTGGTTTATTGGTTTTAAAAATAGGAAAATCTTTTGCGGCCAGGCGGCCGAATTGCAGATTCATTTGCATTGATACAATATGAAATGCATTATCAAATGAGACAATTCAAAGAAAGAGATTTTTTGATTATTGCTTTTGGTTGATAGAATGAATGTTGTCATAATTATCTTTGATATCGTTTGCAATGAGAAGACAAGTGTTACAAGTCATGAATACATGTATACACAAATGCAAGTTTGCATTGCTTACTCAAATGTCGTATTGTTAGAAATATGAAAAAGCTATCACGAAAATGATAAGGCATACAGAAATGCGACTTAGCAAGTTAAACGAACATATACATGTAGACAGGAAATAGAAAGCATTACATTGTGGTTTATATTAATGAAAGGCATACCAAGAGAATCACATTGATGGAGTTCTATGTTTTGCCTCGTAGCATAATCATCAGATCATGAAGCTGGTTGTTTTTTTTTCCACAACACGTAAACATGATTAATGCTTGCGTCATAATCAATATCTAAATCAAACAGTGTAAATCAAGGAAAAATGATGGATGCTTTGATTCACTTCATCACATGTATATGAGCATAATGTTTGTATATGACTGTATATTATTAAGCATGAATCTAACTGAGAAATATGAAGTTTGAATCCGTTCACCCTCATTTCACACTCGCGTGATTAAATCGCGTACATGATTGAATATTTTTAAACATGAACCCATGCAACTGGGAAATATGAAGTTTGAATCCGTTCACCTTCCTTTCACACTCGCGTGCACTAATTTACAAAGCCATTCGACATCAGAACAGTGTCCAGGTGTAGAAGATTAATCATCAACTCACGTGAGCTGGTCCTTAAGTCGATTTGTTAACCATTCAAATCTCCCATTTCCTTGTTTTGGCATGAGGACCAACAAAAAGTCATAACCGCGCCATCGAAAGTACCTCCTTCACGACTATAACTTTTGTCACCGCTCGCATTATAATGTTATGTCCTGAGATGTAACCGATTACCTGGTATTAAAAAGGGTGCTATTAATTATTGTGATGTTCGCTCCATCAATTCAATAGCTATATTAATTGGAATAATCGAAACCCGATTTCACTTTCTGGCTTTT
The DNA here is from genome assembly GCA_029962745.1 of Echinometra lucunter. Taxonomy (NCBI): domain Eukaryota; kingdom Metazoa; phylum Echinodermata; class Echinoidea; order Camarodonta; family Echinometridae; genus Echinometra; species Echinometra lucunter. The sequence goes on along the minus strand of CM057160.1, from coordinate 182,515 downwards.
TGTTTTTACTCTCACGTTTACTTGCCCCAAGCTAGAAGAGGCATTCGATACTGGTTTTGAAGGCCCGTTCTTGTTTGAACATTATTTGGTTACAACACTTACCCTCGTGATTGGACTTTACCCAGAATACCAAAATAGGTAAAAGAAAAGAAGCATCATCGATGGGTAGATGTTAAGTTAAGAGATGAGTAGGGGGAAGTTAATCGATTCTATGTCAACAAGAATGATGATCGTTGTGATTTGTTGGTGCAGATCATTATAATTCACATGTGATGGATTAATTTCTCCTTGAAATTCAGTAGGGGACTGACAACATGATTTATTTATTTATTTTCTTTAACTCTCTTTAGTTGGAATGGAACACTGTTCATATCTGTTAGTCTGTTAAGTATTTTTCTTTCTCTTTCTCTTTCTCTTTCTCTGTCTCCCCCACCACTTCCCCTCTCCTCTTTCCAATACCACTTCATCTTTCCTTACGAGTTTTCTTTTATGCCTATGTCTTTTCCATTTTTTCGACGCTATCATCCCTTCTCCTCCTCATTATCTTTCTTGCACTCCCCATCTCCGTGTATCTCTCTCCCTCTCTCTTTCTCACGCTCTCTCAACCTCTTTCTTCATTTATTCCTTTCTCTCTCTCTTTCTATTTCATTCTCTTGGTATGTCTCTCCATCTCTCTCTATTTCTTCACTTTTCAGTATCTTTCAATCTTGATGGTGATAATGTAAGTCAATGTGACGACGAAGCTGCAGAAGTGAATGACAGTAAAATTACAATATGGCTTATTTTGTATAAACAAAGTAGACCGTGATGAAAATGCATTTATATTGTTATCTTTGCGAAATGACCGTTGAAAATTGCAAAATGACTTTATTGATTTTTAACCGCGTGTTGATGACATGAAAGGATTCATATACCTCGGTAGGAGCTTGATATTATGAAACAAGATACACTCTTGTTTCATATTTATATAATCGTGATAATATGACGATAATGAGATGTATATAGTTCAAGTGTACTGACTCAGCAATGGTCGATGTATTGTGTATAAGTATGTTTCCTTGGAAAAAGAAATCACACTTCAGTTAAGAACAAGAGGCGATACCTTACTGCTGAATAGGTAGTGCAGTTTTACATCAGACATAAGTAGTGACATTTCATAGTGAATTTGGATATTCCAGTCAATCTATGAGTGAATAATCATAAAGTTTCTACTGATTTATAGTGTCTTTCACACAATACTTTATTTCTCCATCTATTTTGTACCGCTAAACATTACAATTATTCTTATTTTCATCTGCTGCATATTTTCTTGTACATCGCAACTGGCTCTTAATTCTTCTTCTTTTCTTTATTCATTCAGATTGTTTTGGCGATTGTTCTTCTCCTTTATCTCCTTCTATCTTTGATGTCTTTTTTTCTTCTTTTTTTCCCATCTCACTCTTTATTGTCACATATCGCTTAAAACATTATTTTTCTTGACGATTCAGGCCAACTAAGATCGATATCATATCACTCGATCAAATACGAATGGAACATATAAAAACCGTTCTTACATGGACTGAACACTGATGAATCGATTTTTTTTTGCTATGAATGAATGAATAAATAAATAAATAAAAGTAGAAGGAGAATGAATAATAATTGCAGTAGGACTGTGAAGAAGAAAAATGGAGGATATAGAAAGACTTATTTTTTCGCCATATATTGCTAGAGCCATTGCTAATTTTGAAAATAAATAGTGAGCGTTTTCTTGTCTTAAGCATTATACTCTTTGACCTTCTTCAAGACTTTAAATTGGCGCCACATTGTCTTCTCTCTTTCTTCTGCCTTACCATTCTTTATATTTGAAGCACAGTGTTGTCAAGATTTCTTGTTAAGCTGTTGCAGCTTTTTGCTACAGTACAGTACATTTCCCCGTATTTCTCAGTAGACGTGCATGGTAGTAAAAAGTGTGTGTGTGTGTGTGTGTGTGTGTGTTTTTTTCTTTCTATTGAATCGAGCAGAAGTGCATCATTGACCTTCCAAACCAAAGGAAAGAATAATTATTGTCTATATATTTCTTTATCTTTTGGTAAATTCTAGCAGCTGCTGTTCTGATTTGCAAGAAATAAGGTTGTCCCTTAAAACTGCATGTGCCTTCCTAAATAGCAACGTTTTCACATGACTTGTATGTTTTTCTTTAAAGTTATTTTCTGACAAAAAATTATTTGCAATTTCTGTTTTACGTAACTTGGAGTGCACCATTGACCTTCCAAATCAAAAGTGAAAAACAAAAAACAAAAAACCCCACCAGATCTCAGTCTTTTTCTTGTATTTTGACAGGTGTTGCTTTAGTCTGTAAAAGATAAGCTTATTCCTTCAAACTGTGTGCTTTGTACATTAGCAAACCTTTAGAGGACATGTAACTTAAGAAATTGTTATATTGTCAGAAGAAGAAGAAGAAGAAGAAGAAGAAGAAAAAGGGATATCCATTTTTCCGTACTTAAGGGGAACATCGTTGACCTTCCAATTTCCAAGTGAAAATTTCATCTGTAACTCTGTCTTTTTGTTGTTTTTCAGCAGCTGCATAAGGAATAGAATTATTCCTTTCAATTATGCCTTGTGATAAGAAACGTTTCCCAGGACGTGTGCCGGTTTGTTTTTTTATAGTCAAATGAAAAAGTGATGTCCGTTTTCTGTCACTTTAAGAGCATATCGTTGACCTTCAGAAGCACGAGTGAAGCATACTTTTTTCCTCATAATTATTTCCGCATCTGGTATCTTGCTTTGAAGGAGAAAGTGACCATGCTGTTTTTTTTTTCTCTTTAGTATACTTCATTTGACAATACCTGCACCGTTCTTATTTTTGTTCGCGATTAACAGGTGACTTTCCCTTCGTATGAAGCGAAATCGCATCGTTGACCTTTGTGCTGAACATGCTGAAGCATCTAGCCTATATCCTTCTGTTTCTCTGTCCTATCCTAACAGCTGCGATCAGATATGAAAGAAATATGTTTGAATATAGTTGATGCAAGATGGAATTCTTCGGACCTTGCAGTGGCTTTTTAATTCTACCCAAATCGTATATTTGCATAAATTTTCTTTGAAGGTCGATAGATAATGCAGTCTATACTTCAGCAGTATATTAATGTTTCCAAAATGTTGTTATGTTTTGAAACAAATTGGGCACCGCATGAGACAAAGGCCTCGAATTTGGGAATGCCTGCTTTGTTTTTTCCTGAATGTGTTATTTGTTGGTCAATGCGGTTTGAACAAGTACATTTCATAAAACATTTGTAGTGGAGTATAAAGGGCTTTTTAAAATTGAAATATACACGTTCCGATAAAACAAAACAACATGAATTTTTGAGAATTTTTTTTTTTCACTGCGAAATGACCTTACTAATTTCTCAACGCCTGTTTATGACATTAAAAGAATAACTTTCTTCGGCTGGAGGCTAATAGCTATTAAACAAGACATAATCTCGTTTCATATTGACATGATAATAATAATAATATCACCATAATGAGATGTATGTAGTTCACAGTGTACTGACTCAGAACGATCGATGTATTGTGCCTATGTATGTATTAAGTTTCTTTAGAAAGGAATCCTACTTCAAGAATGCAAGGGGATATCTTACAGACCAGTTGATCGTAAACTGGCGTGTATCAAACAGTGGCAGTGAAATTTCAAAGTCATATCGATATCTTGAGCAAAAACGGTAATGATTTTCCTAATAATGAATCTGTCTTTCCTCGCAATAATGCACTACAGCTATATGTGTACGCGCCTTATTTCATATTCTTCTACTTCACATTTTTTTTTACATCATATTGACATCTTCTCGTTCCTTTCCTTATTCTTTTTTCTTCTTGTTGCATTTGCCTTTCTCTCTTTTCTGCTGTTATAACCATAACAGCATCAACAAAACAATAAACCACAAAACGACAGCAAAACAGAACAAAAACATTTTTGCATTAATTTTAAGGCGCTACACCATTCTTACTGTCAAACCCGTCTACAGTGGTCCATGTTTATCTTATCTTATACGATGTGACTCACTGAATTTAAGTTGCTTGCTAACTTTTTGAATGACCAAGAGCGGAGGTCCTTTGCTCCGACGTCTTATTTTCTTTCAATAAGCAGAACAAGTAAAGATGTCACTATTTGTCTTTTGAACAATACTGACACGCAGTCAGTCATCGCAAAAAGAATCTTTGACCTTTATCACCTGGGTCTTTTTTTAACAGAAAGAGAAAAGGAAAAGAAGGAAGAAAAAGGGGAAATGACATGTATTATCTAACGGTACACCAACGGACAATATTACTTTGAATAAAGTGAATGTACTACCAGCGGTGAGAGGATGCTCCAGTGGTTCGAGTGGGATTTGTCCCCCGCGCCGCCGGGGTAGGGGATGCGACTTAACGGGTACTCAAGTGGCTATTTGATGTGTCAATCAAATGATTATAGTTGCTATTATAGATGTTGTTCTGGCGTAACTTCACAATATCTGCCTCTCCTCCCCTTCATATGCATTTATACACCTGTGCCCCTCTCTCCATTATGCCTGCCTACCTATGTAGACATAACTTCAACATAATAAACAAATAATGTTGCACATTTGTTTTCATTCTCTCTCTCTCTTTCTCTCTCTCTCTCTTTCTCTCTCTCTCTCTCTCTCTCTCTCTCTCTCTCTCTCTCTCTCCTTTTATCAGATTTATTTAATTTCAACTAAATCTGTGGTTTTTTTCTTTACCTAAGCCTGGCATATCTCTCTCCTTTGTCTCTTCCAGAGCATAAGCTTTGAAGTTTGAAGTTTGAAGTTTGAAGTTTGAAGTTTCTTTTTATTTCCACATAATGCAAGTAACACAATTAAATAAACATACATATACTTATTCTTGGAATAACAATATTCAAAATAAATTTGCATATGAAAAATAATACATTTTACTGTTTGTAAGTATTAATTTAAATTAAATTAAGAAGAATAAATCAGCTTTTATTTAGTCGTATATATATATCCCCCTCTCTTCTTAAGTTTCCCCTTTTCTCCATATATATATATCCTGCCTCTCTCTCTTTCTCTTTATACCATGGAGTTCTTTTTTTTTAACTCCATGTCTTTACTATCACATTATATCGTCCCTTCTATCAGTGTCACTCACTACGGTTTCTGAATATCTATTTCTTTCTCTCTCTCTCTCTCTCTCTCTCTCTCGCACACACATACGAACACACGCGCACACTCTTCCTCTCCAAGTCTCTCTCTCTCTCTCTCTCTCTTTCTCTTCCTTCTCTATTCTCCTTTCCTACATAATCTGAAACTTGTGTGACCTGTTGTATGAGAAAGGTGTAAATCAGCGTGGTTCCACCAAAACAAGAATCCCTACTATCGTGAGAATATCATTTTCTTCTCTGCAATTTCAACATTCCACTGTTCTTTGTTCATAGTCAGCATGGCTGGGTTCATTGAACTGTATGTCCCGTGCTAAATTACAGTTATCTAAAGAAGTAATGGTCTTAAATATACATGGAAAAATATGTAAACTCAAACTATGTTGTACATGGTTGTATAGCGTATTATTAATGATATGTAGTTCTGATAGAAAATATGCATGGCTTGTAGGGTAATACAGAACATATATACATGCAGCTCAATGCACTATACCATACTTTATGAATATATAAACTATATAATACGTATTTTGGAATTGTATTATGAAGTAAGAGTTTTTTGTAGATTGGTTGGCGATGCTTATTCAATATTAAAACAATAAATATGTCGTAGTTTCATTCATTTTCTTTCATGCAATCAGTTCACAATAGGTGATAAGATGATATGCCATTACATTCAGCTTAGGAGGTAAAGAAAGCAAAATACATTTCAAGAGAGCCATATACCTTTCGCGCCTTTCGAACCTAATTAACTTAGAAGTTACATGAAAAATATGGGTTTGTTTTTCATTTATTTAATATTCAATACATAGCTTATAGCTTGAGGAAAAAATGCACCTTAAACAATGCACTTATTTCGTTCAAATAGGGGTGCTCTAAATGTGTTTAAACATTTTTAATGAAATATAATCACTTAGACTTTTTTTTACAAAAAAAAAAAAGAATAAGAAAGAAAAAAGCGGGTCCGTAACATATGACTTCACCTGCATCGATTGGAATGTACATATTTGATCACAGGAGGACAAATTGACTAATATTAACTTTTCATTTACAGAGGGAAAATTGCTTTCTCTCCTTTTTAAACTGTCTTATGCCAGGCCTATAATATCAACGTCAAGGAGCTATGTCATAAAAGCGTGCATACTGGAAACCTTTACTTCGGATCTTTCTCGTAAATATTCTTCATGTGACAGCAACTGAAAGAGAAAGACAATACACTGAAAATACACCTCTGTAGAATTTCTTCTCATATTTAGATAATGATATGGTATCTTTAAAGACTCTAGGCTGAAATGTGTGTATGGTATATGGACAGTACAGATTCTCTTTAAAGATTTTAAGATTCAGTCAAACTGCATCGATGTGTAGTCAAAGAATTCTAGAATTTGTTATCCATCTTATGAATCCATTCATATTTGATGTTTATAAAACAAAACAAAACAAAAAACAAAAACAAAACAAACACAAAACGAAACAAAAAGGAAGGAAGATGACATTTTGCTTTGTATGTTATAGGAATCCCCTGTCACCATATTACATCCAAATCAGGAACTTCTAGTAGTAATGCAAAAGATAGTTCAAATAAAAATAAAAGCGAATAGCGAGTAAATGACTACGCGTACGCACGCGCATAAAATTAGGGCGTTTACGGAACCAAAGTCTCCTTGGATTCCGTATGCGTTGTTTCTATGCCATACTTGATTTCTTCATACTTCTTACCCGTTAACAACCCGGTTAACCTCTAGAATGCTCAGTTAATCTTTTATAATGCTTTTAATTCCTTCCTTTCCGCTGTGCAGGTGATAGGTTTGAGTGTTTGGGTTTGGTACATGTTAAGTCCGCCATTTTTATAATACAATAGTTCATCTGTCTACTGAAGATATGGAACAGTATAGGGTCACCATATTTTAATCTTCGTTGATATCATTATATAGTGTACAAATTATGACGTTTAATGTCTTAGGTGTATTTAATCAAAGCCTTGTCTTGCATTCCCTTTTATTTCTACCTGACTACAAAGAGCTATACCATGAAAATACTACTCTCTTTTTCCTTCAAACACCCCTTGTGATCGCGATAATGAGGTTGAGCTTTCTTCGCTCGTTAACTTTTACCACTTCCGATCAATAGGCATTATCGGTATCGTGAATAGGGATCTTTATTTCTCTATTTCCCTTTCTCTCTGTTACCTACCCCTTACCGTCACCATCTGCGGTCCCTAAACATCGCTAGGAGTCAAAAGAAATAACGCTGTAGTTGAACGTGCTCCTGGTTTTTCTCTTGTTGACTTTGGGTTCGATCGATCGACTTTAGGCTAAAGAGATAAATAGATATTGATCACACAAGCTGCGGTAGGCGTCAAAATCGATTTCACTATACAAACGATACCATTCTGAACGCTATCGATCTTTGGAAGAGGAAGGGATATAGGGTAGAAATGCAGCTTCATCTCGACCTACCGCAAGTGGAATATCGGACTTGAGGGGCCGCAGACGTCAGTTTAATGGTTATAATCTTCTTGTTTGGTGGCTGAAATTGTTGTGAAAGTGTATGGCTTGGGAATAGGATAAAGCAGGAGATTAATTCAAATGATGTGTTTATCTAATCACCTGCAAACGATGCCGGGCTATTTCTTAGTTAATACGAAGAGCGTCATCACCAATATACATAGATCGGAATTGGCCATGTCTATTTTGGCCATCAAATTAAAATAAAAACTGACTGTTGCTTAGTATACATTAAGATAAAAATGGTATTATCTATAAGGTTAATCATAAGTCATTTACGTAAACATTAAAGAAAATCGCAATATTCACTTTTTCTTTTCCTGTTTTTTTTTAAAACTGAGAAATGAATCTTATGCATAAATCACGCGGGGAATAATTTAGCAGTTACTACACATTCTATCATAGTACATGGCAATTCAGTATCTATACAATACTATTCCCTTTTATCTTGCACCGTCTTTGTAATTCACATGGATCAGCGGGGGTCAAAACCCACAATATGATTCACTTTTTATGTTAAATTGCAATAATTCTCGAAAGTCAACAATAGATCACACAAAATCCATTCAGCTGAATGAGATCGAAGGGCATACGCCACTCCATGCAGTCAAGTCGTTTTCGAGTGATTGTAAACAAAGAACTACCTTTATCGTGTTGCTAATTTTTGAATTTTCACTTCTCTTCCGCTGGGATTAAGGATTCATATGCCTGGCAATACGATGTTAAAATCCTAAATGTATTTTACTGCACCAACTTGTGATGAGAAATTTAATGAGGAGTTACGATGGTTACATGGATAGATAAACTTCCTCGCTGCGTCATTGCTGCATGGGCAAGTTCTGGCTTTTCATCCCATACCTTTTAAATCTATATCTTACACTGTCTAAAATTACTTGCACTGTTAGAACAGTTTTTAAAAATCATTAGGTTGTTCAGAATATGCAGAGCTGCCAATTAGTAGGATTTTATCCTATTTAGTACGATTTTTAAGGGGAATATGATACTGAATAGGATTTTTCCCAATGAAAGTTCACCTTTCATAATCTCAGAACACTTAGTAACATTTCGGAAACCAACTTGACCAAATACACTGCACTTGCCTACTACGGGTAACCTGTTTGACAGACTGCTAGTAATCAGACATTATATGAATTATTCACCCGTTTAATCTGATTTTCTAATCTTTCCATTATTATCCTTCTGATCCTCAGGTCGAATCCTCGACATCCCATGTAAGGTCTGCGGTGATCGAAGCTCTGGTAAGCACTATGGTGTCTACGCATGTGACGGGTGCAGCGGATTCTTCAAGCGCAGCATCAGACGAAACCGTACCTATGTGTGTAAGAACCGAAGCGGTGGAGGCCCCTGCCCGGTGGATAAGACGCACCGCAATCAGTGCCGGGCCTGCCGACTCAAGAAATGCCTGCAGGTTGATATGAATAAGGATGGTAAGTTTTGATATGTAAGGAAAATGAGTAATGTAAGATGCGATGGTGGGCGGGGGGAGGGGGCGGGGTGCAATGTGTAATCATTGAAAGGGGATCCAAAAGTTATCATGCTTATGACAACAATAAAAGTGATTTTTTGGTGATGATGATGACGATGACGATGATGATGATGGCATTGACGATGATGATCGTTATGATTGGTGGTGGTAACGGTGGTGGTGATGGTGGTCACGATGATGATGAGGAGGAGGAGGAAGAAGAGGAGGATGACGACAGTGATGATGGTGTTCGTGGTTTTAGTTAAGACAAAGATGATGCAAGTATGGATATGACCTGACGATGAAGTGGAATAAAGTGGACGATGACAAGGGAAATGGAAATAAAGAATATGGCAGATATGACGACGAAATTATCCCGTGAGAGGCGATTCTCTCCTCCTGCATCCTTGAAAGGAAGAGCCCTTTAAAAGAAAGACATGCGAATTAACTTTCTAATTTAAATTAGTTTTCACCGTATCTTGTTATAATTATATGACGCGCTTTACTTGAACAGCACATATATGTTTTCTACCGGAAGGCAAGGCATAACAGAAATTGGTGTAGCAGTAAAGAAAGAAGAATCTTGGTGAATGGAAAGAAAAGAAGTACAACAATGAATAGAGGGAAATGATTTGATTGGTTTCATTTAACATTCACTGACAAATTAGGTTCGCGACTTTCTTCTGACTCTCTGTCTATTTCTTTCCACACCTCTCTTTCTCTCCCCTCCTCCTTTCTCATCACTTTTCAAATAATGCAATTAAAATCCAAACAGTTAAAGCGTCAAATTAGCACATTACCTCAACACGTATCAACGAATTAAAAGTCGCTGGATTTCAATAGCCCCATGAGCAAACATGCTCCGTCACAATAGATGAGTGATGTGAGAATCGGGGGAAAGGGTGACGTACTGGGCTTCCTTGAGAAGTTAAAAGAGAAAGGAGAAATGAATGACTTATAATAGAGGAAAAATGTTAAATGCAGGAAATCTAAACAGAGAGTATTAGCAAACTGCGTGACATCCTTACACCTTCAGCCGAGGCTCTTCTTATGGACATGATTTGTGTTCAGACTATGCGAAGTGATTGGTTTATACTCTCACTTACATGACTTAGAAAAGATCAAATGCCCGTGTGAATCAGCCATGTAAATTACATACTGATATATATTTATTTCTTTAAATGGGATTTTAAAAGGAGTGAAACAAGTGTTGCAACCCTGCTTAACAGCTTCGGAAACCATCCCCTTTTCATGCTTTTAGTCCACTGAGCAGTGAGCGAGTGATCAGGGTGATTAATATTCTCAGGTCAGTCATTCGTTAATCCTGTTAATTTCGGGGTAACTTTAATTAGTACTTGCCAGCATAAGTTTACTAAATAACATTTGTACTTTTGAGGTAGCAGAACATGCACCTGATAACGGGTGGCCTTAAATATAACCATGATAACGTACGATGAAAAACATGAACATTGTCTAGAATTTTGTCTGAACGCGTCGCTCTTTTTCAAGAACCCTTCAAGGAGTCCGTAAAGACCGTTTTGACATCCCAAACAATAGACAGTGATCTGTCGTCGCGATCACTTGAAAAAGAAAGAAGACAAGACAGGAAAGAAAAGATGACATGAGGAAAACGGAGAAGAAGAGGATTCATGCTCAGGTGAAAAGCTGGAAAATAAACATACTTAGCCGTTAAGTTGTGGATGTAAACGAGGGACGTGCCCCTAGGTAACAGCGCGGGCGACGGGGACCCTTGTTCGGCACACCTGGGTTTTTGTTAGCCAGAGTTTACTAAAGTCCTTCTCGAGCGCAAGGAGGATGACTTAAGTCTTGTGCAGTTATTTTTGATCGGGTATAGGATTGGATGAAAGATGGGTAAAGGGATGATGATGAATTTGGTGGAAGGGGTAGCATATTTACGGTATGGCGAAGTATGGTAGGTAATGTAGACGGGGGTATCGTATAAATGTGTGGGAACAGGAGAGGTGAATAAAAAGCAAGGGGTGGTAGTGGAAGAAGTCAGTCAGTAGTCATTGTGAAGATTGTGAATAGAAATGCGGTTGCTCAGGCCGAAATGTAGATAAGGAAGGAGTGTAATCGTGGTAATACCGGTAATGCCGAATTATTTTTGAATTCGTCATTGCATATACGTTATCGAGAAATGCTTACGTGTGATTACTTACATCATTGACAAATTTATTCAATTTCTTGTTTCGTCGTTTGATTATAAAACACTCAGAATATATGAAAAATATAAGTGATATGGGCCCATCCATCTTTTTCTCTTCTTTCCTGTCATTTAAAAAACTTCATGGATTGTGTATCCATGATCATTACAGAACAAAACATTTTCTACAAAGTGACAGGAAGATAATATATATTCAAGGACTCATCTTCAAGTATTTACTCGCAACTGGTTAGCAGAGTATCGTTATGACGATATCACAATAGCCTTTCTAATCGTGTTAGGACGAGTGCGACTCACGGCTACCGTGTTTGCCGAGAGGGGGGTTCATAATAGGTCCAGAAATGAGTAAGTAATGGCTTAGGAGTGATTGCACGGGGGATAATGACTGAAGTTGGGGGGAGAGGGGTTTGTTGGAAGTGGATGTGAGAATTGGCAACCACTTGAGATGAAGTCAAGCTGGTAAGAGGACCAAGATAAAGGCATGATAATCCTCTGGGAGTACTCGATGAGATTGCCCAAGGGGAAGGGGGTGACATGGTGGGACAGAGCACTCGGAAAGTGGTGACATTTAAGACTTGAGTAATCTTTTTGCTTAGAGATTAGGAACGCTTTACCTAGCATACTGTCTTCTTGTCTTTATTAAAAATCATCATAGGTACAAAGGAAAGATTGTATTTGCAGCGCTGAATATGTTCTAAGTCGCTGAATATGTTCTAAGAGCAATATTTTCTCTTTTTGTCATTTCTTTTTTTTTTCAAACCAAATGTTTAAGATACAAGTTCATGTACGTGTAGTCATGGTATTAGTCCTTCCATTTGGATATGGTAAAAGCTATTTATCGATTTCAACGATTTCTTATCAGATTTAGACGAATTACTTTACGCCAAATGGATTTGGTAACCATGTCCGAGTCTATTACATTTTAGTAGTCGCATTACCATCATTTTTATTAGCATCATTAGTATTAATATTATCAAAACTATTATTTTTCTATTGTTGTCATCATTATCATCATTACCAGTATTTTTGTTGTTATTATTATTATTGAGGGTGAAATAAAAATCAATGAAAGAATGGATGACTGGGAATGTTTTAAGAATAGCATGATCACCATTAGACCTACAATTTCTTATCACAACTCACATGCATACAACGTCAATAGACCTTGCGCGATTAAAATAAACCATGGGAAATTTCAAAGCAGAAAGGTGTGATGATGTGTGGAGAAGGAGTACATAGATCAGTTGGTATCAAGGGTGTTTAATATCTTTGTCAGATGTTGACATTCGCAGACCCATCCCTACACTTCAGAAACCTCCGAGTATTTGTCCAAACAGAGATATGTGATAGAGAAAACCTTGCAAAAATGCTTTAAAAGAGTAGTATGACCCGAGCATATTAGATCTGGGCATAAAGTACGGACAGCGGGACGATATTCCACCCATCATCGCGGAACACTCCGCACTCGACCCAGCTGCGCAAACATCTACGTGCTCGCGACAAAAGCCATCTACCGCTAAACGATCCATCCCCTCCAACTATTTGAGACATGGAGAAGAGGCGAAGAAAGTTGAAATAAAATTGACATACCGTAAGTGGTTCTTGAAGTCGAAATGTTTATCGAGTGACTACCTCGCCTTTTTAATGTTGGATGAGGAGAAGGAGGAGGAGAAGAAGAGAAAATAGATTGTTCGTTGTACCTGGTGCAATAGTCATATTGATACGGCATACGCAGGTATAGAAAGACCAAATGACGCCAAGAGTCGCCGGAATATTTGTCCGCTGTTGATAAAACAGTCCAACTCATATTGTGTTTACACCTCATCGAGATCAGAGAGGAAATTGCCTGTTTAATGAAAGTCTTTCTAATGACACTCTATCTATGAAATTGAATTAAAACAGAGTGACTCATTATCCAAAAAATACTTTCTCGTCAACCGGGTCATTTCTATACAATCATCATGATCTAACAAGTATAGCGCTGTGACGAGCATATACAGTTTATTAAAACTGCATTTACCAAAGTAGAATTATGAATGAGTTGAACTTTAATTGATTTGATTTTGTAGTTATTTCATCATTTGCAAACTGTTAAGGGAAATGTTCATGTGCTGCATCGGTAAACAAGGTGAAATAAGTAATCAATCGTGTACACTCTAAAACTCTAAAAAAATGTAGTCAAATATGACCAGATTACCGGTTCACTCGGGCACCTGCACTGTTTCTAGTCAAAATGATCAAAATCCTAGTCATTTTCACTAGAATAGTGTCCGTCAATTTTGACTAGAATATCGTTAGTTCTACGTTAAATTGACTAGAATTCTGGTCATTTTTACTAAAAATAGTGCAAGTGCCCGTGTGATCCGGTAAAATTAAATTTAGTCAAATCTGACTAGATTGTTTTTACAGTGTATATTCAGTTTTGCGACTATGCAGAACCTTATGATTTCATTGACCGCATTGCTTCCAAACTAATCGTCTTTTCACTATGCCTGCATGAATGAAAAAAATAAAACAAAACGAAACAAAACACAACAACCAACCAAACATCCAACCAAACAAACAATAGAAAAACCTGAACTTAAACACACAGGCAATGTAATACAGGCTAAAAAAAATTATGTAATAAAACATGGAAATTTTCACGGGGTATTAAAAATAGAATGCTCATAACATTTTAGGTGTAGACTTTCAACAATATATCCTTCAGCGTGGGAGCAAGTTTGATCACGCCCTTATAGTCTTCTGACACCTGCAGATATTAATTGTATCAACTTTAAGGATGTTATGAACTGATACTTCGTAATACTCTCTAACAGGAAGTTGAATCTGTGTCTTGGAACGGGCATCGTTACGTTCTACCCATCAAGTTTAAACGTCAATGGAAACGCTTCATAAAAGTATATACGTCATATCGCCTTACCACTAAAATCACCCTGATGATTTATTACTGGACGTCTTAGAAATCTATATCTCCATAACAAAATGAGGAAGAGTTTCTTTGCATTTTTCTCTGTTCACCCTCAATTCCTGAATTAACTTTTTTCGCTTTCATTTTAGAAAAAAAAAACCTACATGTACATCGATACATGTAGTTTTATGTCAAATACGAATGGTCCTCCCAAACCATAGTGAGACAGTCCATTGCAGAGCGTTTATAAGGATGTGCAAACTGTGTTGAATCTCTTCTTTGAGTGGTGATGCCAAGCTATGGTTTGTTTGTTTGTTTGTTTGTTTGTTTGAATTTATTTCTGCGTTCAATAACACAATACAAAAGAATAATTTATTACAGAAAAATATAAACATATACGTATAAACACATCATTAACAATTTACTTCTAAATACAAAGGAAGTATGTAAATGGGAAATTAACATTTTACATTTAACAGAATTTATGAACGCAGGAGACCATCATCATGAGTTGAAATATGATAGACATAATAGATAGAATGATAGATAGACAGAGAGGCAAATAAATGGATAGATAAATCATTTGATGGAAAACAAAATCACTACTTCTGCAAAGCTAAATTATGATGAACTTACAATTGTCCTCAAATTCATTTGCATTAAAAATGTAATCGGTATTTACAGGCCTAAGATATTCTGAAAATATAAATGCGGAATTTTATTTCCTGCATCAATCAAGAAAATCATATATTTTCTTGTATCAATACTAAGCTTTTTCGATATACCGGTATTAGTAATACCGTACGGTATTGGATCAATACCGGTAATCATACCGCCGTCATTATTTTCATACCGTGATATCGCCAGACCGACTATTTCAAAAATCATACCGCGATACCGGTAGTAAGCTGCTAGTTATGGTGTCATTTACTCTTGATTCTTCGTTTATCTACTGTAATAAATTATCAAAATCATAGACTGTTTTATCGGCCTAGCCGCCTAACCCACAACCGCAAAGTTAATCTAACCTGTCTGGTCATAACACTTGATAACTAACAGCAACAATGACGTCGATCTAGGGCTAGGGCCAGAGGGGCGCTAGGCGAGGCGATCGGGTATCGGCTATGTCCGGCCGATCGCATTGCATTGCATGCACACACTTTCTATTCGCGCTCGCACTCATCAGTGCACCGCGCTGTGGCAGCGATTGCTGTGTGTGGTCTTCGGCTTCGCACGCCGCGATGTTAATATGACAGCACATAGTCCCTTCTCCGTTATAGTGCCGCTGTGTGCATCCTTGTTACGCAAGAGGCCAAGATTTAGCTGCCGTATGCTTAGTTGCCTGGGAAGTCAAAAAAAGAGCTCGAAAGCAGTGACCGTTGCTTAGATTTTTTACATTGCGTAAACACATCCATGACTTGTATTTTGAAAGCTAAGGCGGTACGCTTCGTGATTTCAGATACAAAACGAGTGCGCCTAGCAAGTGACAAAATGAAGCGACACCGTCCACAAAACGTGGGTTCTTTCACTATACATCTAGTTTCCCACGCCTTTCTTGATTTTTAAGTAATGTGCTGAGCGGTATAAATATGACATCATGACTCATTCAGAGTCTTATTTTGGGATGGAACGTGGACGCAGCTAGACATTTTGAAACAAAGTGCAGATCACAGGTTTCTGTGTGTTGACAGATTAACGAGCTCGATTGATGATAAAGAGGGAGAGAGTGGTGTTTGTTGAATATGGCGGTCAGAGGCTCAGGGTTATCAAATAAACAAGGTTATCAAAGAACTCCTGTTAATTACCTTTTAAAAGACATCACTTAAATCTCGTAATCAGGGGGATCTCTCTCTCTCTCTCAAATTTATTAGTTTTTCCTTCTCGTTCTTTCTTCTTTGGGGCGGCGGCTGGGGGTGATGGTGAACGTATTATTTAGAATAGCCTATGCATGGTCAATTTATTTTCAACCCTTGATTTAGCCCTGTATTTTCGAACAAAGTATTTTTTCTGTCAAACAACATGACTGACTATTTTATTTGCGTTTTGTTTTCGTAATTTTGTAAAAATTAATTGAAAGTGGAGTTGTGGAAAGAGTGAGTTTGATTATTTGCCGGTGTCATACAATAATTGAAAGCTCAGGGAAAATAAAGGAGATTGTGTGTGAAGATTTTAACTCCATAACCGTCAGCGGCTGTAGGCCTACCTGAATGTGAGAAAGTGTTAATCTTATTGAATAAGAGAGGGGTGTGTGTTTATGTGGTTTTAGAAAGAAGTTCTTGTCTTATCGCGGGACCAAATAAACCATAGGCGTGATGACAAGTGAAGAACATTAAGTTTTCTGGAAATCTGATGTGCGGAGAGTGTGAAAACAAAGGATGAATTATAAGTTGTAAATTCTAACAACAGCTAGGCCCGCTTAGAACTCCTATAAAAGTAAGCCCCTCCGAAAATATTTTCTCACTTCCTTTGCTCATCGTAGCCTACTTGATAAAATATCACGAACCACGGCAACTTCACTTCTCAGCATCAACATGGAGAATTTGAATTTGGTGTCCAAAAAGGGTACTACATCTCCCGTTTGGACACATTTCGGATTAAAATGTGGAGAAGATGGTCAGCCTATTAATCCGGACAAAGCCACATGTCGATTATGTGGACGTGAATGCGCTGCAAAGGGGGGCAATACATCTAACTTAATGGCCCATCTTCGAGCCAAACACCCGAAGCAGGCCAAAGAATTGAGGCCCCCAGTGCGGGCATCGGCATCAGCATCCACCTCGACGTCGCAGCAGCCAACACTACAAGACATCCAAGCTAGGGCTGCCAAGTATCCACGTGACGACCGGAGGTGGAAACGGTTAACGGACAGTGTAACCAGATATTTGACGAAAGGGATGCTTCCCATGTATACAGTGGACAAGCCAGCATTTAAGGCAATGTTGGAAGCCTTTGATCCTCGATATACTTTACCAGGGAAAAAGTATTTCACGGAAACCGCCATCCCTGCCTTATACAACTCCGTCCGTGAAAGAGTGTCCAAGGAGTTAAAGGAAGCCGAATTCTTCTCGGCAACTACGGATCTGTGGTCGAGCACCACAATGGAACCCTACATGAGTCTAACTGTCCATTTTATTTCAAAGGAATGGAAGTTAGTCTCCCGATGCCTGCTGACCTCTTTTTTCCCAGAGAGTCACACTGCAGACAATATTCAAGAGGCATTAAAGGAGGCGTTCCGAGAGTGGGAGCTACAAGAAGAAAAATTGGCTTGCATGACAACGGACAATGGAGCGAACATAAAATTGTGCATGGAAAAGCTAAGGTGGCCCTGGTTGAGCTGTTTTGGCCATAATCTTAACTTGGCTGTGACCGCATGCCTAAAAAACAATGTAAATAAAACAAGCCATGCTATCGGAATGTGCAAAAGCATCGTGGCCAGTTTTTCTCATAGCTGGAATAAACGGAAGGAGTTAGCCCGAGCACAGTCTGAACTGGGTCTTCCGGATCATGCACTCGTAGTGGTAAGAAAATGCTCATGTATCTAAAAAGAAAAGTCATGTTCATTGATTGCAGGCCTACAAGCATAAATCTCAACTTAACTTTCAGTCTGTTACTTGTCTTTTATTATATACAAATGCACTTAATCTTAAAAACATAGTAATAGTCTATAAATCATTTCGAAAAGAATGATTATTGAAAGAGGCAGCATTCATATCATTTTTTGAAAAGATATTTGAAAAATTCTTACGCTTATTAATTATTGTCCTTTTATATTGTTTTCCCGCTATACAGGACTGTGTTACACGATGGGGCGCAAAGCATAAGATGATACGTCGAATGATCGAACAGGCCCCTGCAGTTCGTCGAGTACTCGCTCAAGACCCAAGAACGACACATAATCTTAATTATGGTGTCATGTCTGTGCTAGAAGCGGTAGATAAAGCTCTGTCACCTGTGGCCGACTTCACAGACATTATGTCTGGGGAAAACTATGTCACGGCATCATCACTGATACCAATGTTGGATCATCTTGAAAATGATGCGCTAAAAGTTACAGATGATGAGCCTGATCTGACATCTGCCATGAAACAGGACATGCTGACAAAGATTCTCCGGCAATATGAGAGCGAGGAGATGCAGTGGATGCTGGCGAAATCAGCGATGATTGACCCCCGCTACAAAATGAATAACATAGATGAAGGTGAAACGGATGAATTGAAGCGAAAAGTCATCGACGAAGTAACAGCTCTCATGACAACGCCGCCAGCCGAGACAGCCGACAACGATGACGGTAACGATGCCCAGCCGATGCCTCCCCCATCCAAGAAAATGTCTCTTGGAAATCTTCTCACGAAGAAACGGACTGAATCAGTGCCTCAATTGAGCCCCCAACAACAAGTGAAACTAGAGCTTGAAAGATACCTGGCAGAAGAGACTGAAAATGGCAACGAAGATCCACTTGTTTGGTGGAAACTGAACGAAAAGCGCTTTCCATCCCTATCCAAATTCGCTAGGAAATATCTATGTATTTGCGCTACCAGTTGCCCATCCGAGCGAATGTTTAGTACCGCGGGGAATATTGTTACTCCTAAAAGATCCCTTCTAAAACCCGCCAAAGTAAATATGCTAGTGTTCCTGGCGGAAAATCTGTAAATATAATGGGAACAGCCGCTGCCGCAAGGCTTTCATATTTAGTTCTTTTACCTCTCTTAGATTGGTACAATTATGATTATTCTGTTTACTGAAGACCATGCATGTTTGTTAATGGATCGTATGTCCTGCTTGGTTCTTTGGATTCTCACTTTGATTCATTCTAAAATATACCCTCTTTGTTTTTTTTTTTTTTACTAGGTAGTTTTGATTAGTTTAGCATTACCTCTTATAGGCGAACGTTTTACATTTCTTTTTCATGTGTGCTTGTATTTTTTTCTTCAAATAATCCTATTCTATTTCAGGATATTTATTCATTCGAGAAAATATTACATTAGCCGTTGCTTCGTGTTGCTTTGTCACATGTTGGACATCATCATTCTGTGATTATGAAGTTATAAAGCTTCTAGCTCCTGTATACCAAACAATAATAATTGTCTACGACGGACCTAAAGTTCGAAATAAAATATAAGTAAACTTTGACAAACTTAAAACGTGAGTGTTAAGTTTTCCAGCTAACAATTTCGCATGTTTCCCTTAATGAAAAAGTACGATTAGGACAAGTATCATATTGCAAAGGTTATCTTTTGACCTATAATAATAATTGCGCCATCAATCTGAAGTGCCATTGTCTCACGCTGAATGATCATAACTTGGAATGATATTTATATGACTTGGCATTGCTGCAGTGTTATCAGGAATAAAGGTGTACAGTGTATAATTTTTTATTTCTAGTCTTTTTTTCTACAGCACAGTAGTGAAAAAAAAAACAAATTGACAATCTTGTGTTGCGCTCGTGGAAGAAAAAAAAAACATTTGAGAGAAAGAGAAGGCTAGCTGACATGAGAATTTGAGTGGAGAAACGATCAAGAAATTAAAACTCAGAAAGAAGAGGGAATGAGGGGTACAAGATGAGAATTCGGCATTTACAGAGGAAAGCAAATGAGAAAGTAAACTTACTTTTGAGAGAGAGAAAGAGAGATCAGAGCCCCCCCCCCCCCCCCCCCCCCCAATAATAATAATAAGAAACGAGGGAAATGAGAGACCGGAGAAGTCGCATGAAAATAGGTAGCTTTGGAAAATAAAATACTTCTTTCAAAAGCAGCAACTAACGAATGAAGAAATGAAGCAGATATAAAAACGGGCCGGTCTGAATTCAAAGAAAGTCACATGAATTGAGCAGGTCGACGATCGACAGTTCAAACGAGGTCACCGTCACACACTGTCTTTTTTTCTTTTTTTTTCGCAATTCGCAAAATGCAAAGCGCGCGTGCGATAAACTCAAGTCTAATGAAAATCAAACAATGGTGTTGGGGGCCCTTTTGGGAATAATCTGTCGGCGATATGTAAACCAGCCAGCCTCCTGATCTGCGGACTGTTTACTTTGCTTCGTAAGTACTCAGTTCGCTGTCCATATTGTTCAATCATAAACACAAAGTCGTAAGTTTCCTGCAAGATTAGTAAACTCTTTCCTTCTTATACTATAGTCCGCGAAAGCGTATAAGCTCGCCAGTATATAGCCTTGCTGCCCGCACGCTTTTGGCGGTGTTGTAGTGTATGCATGCATATTAGTTGGCTCTGTCGCGCGCGCGCGTCGCGATATAGCTCGATCTGATATCTGGTAGAGCGCTCCGCTCCGCCGCGAACGATTTCCCCGACTTCAAAAGCAGTGTTTTTGGAACTCGAGGAGTCGAGGGAAGAAACCGTGGGTACAAAATAGTGACATGGACATTGATAACAGTCTGGACTGACTTTCTAGTAAAGCGCTTTCCGCCTTAGCGACTAATGAGATCATCAGACATGTTGTGTCCGACACGTAGATGCATCCATGCGAACGCTCCTCTTACTGACACACTTTCCGTGTACAAATAAATATATTTTGTAAACCACACGGTACTACCCGGTATACCGGTATTGAAATCGGTAGTAATACCGGTATTGAAAAAATCAATACCGAAAAAGCTTAATCAATACCCCCCGTGCGAATGATTTTTATACAACTTGCATATATTGTATGCAGGTGACTCATATATATGTAAATAGCTGCCGCTGCCTTAGGTGGTCATCCAAATGAATTAGCATTGAAACCTGTATGTCCTTCTCCAATTCGCTACATTTTGTTGGCTTTAGAACAGTCAATCCTCCGCTATTGTATCTCACAGTTGAAAACTATTGCCTTTGTGACTCCATCAGGTTTTCAAGAACTACTTTGGTGTGAAATCGTAAAATGATGAATAAGGGTTTAAAATAGGAGTAACACTATTGAACAAAAGATAGTATGATGACTCCTTTTTAAGTGATAAGTTTCATTGTGGAAGTTAGGTGTTGTAGAAAGGTTATGTTTGATCGTTCAGTAGGGGTTCGTCGACAGCAATCAAGGGAAAATGGCCGATGACGCCACAAATGTATTATTCCAAGCTTAGAGAATCTCATGTTCTTGTAAGTTCTCATATAGCTTGTCATTTATCGAAATATAAACAAAAATTAGCGATCGAAAAAGAAATTTACCCACAATTGCTTATGATACGTATTGAAGTCATGTAGTGTTTAATCGTGTAACGAAGCGCAGCAGATATGACCGTATCAGTGAGAGAGATACAGAGAGAGACAGAGAGACACAGAGAGACAGACATACAGAGACAGAGACAGAGACAGACAGAGACAGACAGAGAGAGATAGATAGAGAGAGAGAGAGATAGCGAGAGAGAGAGAGAGAGAGAGAGAGAGAGAGAGAGAGCGTGGGGGTGGAGAAATGTACAAATAAGTCTCCTACGGTAACTGTATATGTCAAAGTGTATGACTTGTGTATGTCAGCGGATGAAATTTCCGATACGATTTATTTGAATTTGCTCCAAATTTGTTGGTCTATACCACCACCAACCTACTGCAAAGTTAACGTAACAATTCAAAGCCGCAGTTGACCCGGTTTTTTAACATTCATTTTCTTTACTAAGCATTCGGCGTCATAACGTATTAGCTCCTTTCGTCTTAATAATGTACTTGACCACAGACAAGCTTTCAACAAAATGGATAATGAAGTCTCTTTCAAAAGGACGCATTACAACAGAAGAAAGGGTATAGGATCAACAAGATTATCTTGGTCGGTCACCTTTGAATTAATGAAATAATGAGTGATTACCCCTTGATCCCGTTATTAACGGATAAGACTATGTTCGGATTATCAAAACGTTAATCTAATCAAACGTTAATCTATCTAATGGGGGAAAGGGATCAGGTTTCGAGTTCATTAATGAGCCCAGAATAGAAAAGTACAAGAGATGTCACTTCGTGTTTCTTCTTCGTTTGTGTTCTGTAGTTTTCAGGAAGGAAGTGAAATTAAAACATTGTTTGGGTTAAGCTTGTTAAACACGTTAAAGCCACCACGATTATGTGCTTTTAAAATGACCTGCATGAAAAGCTGGACAAAGACTAATCATACATTCAACGATTATTACGAAATGCTGTATCCTTCCCAACATGACATTGAAGAAGAATATATCCATGTGAATCCTGCTTGTCATGCTTAATTCGATATTTTCTTGTCTTCATAATTCGTCACACAGAAAAGGCTTAAGGAGATTCACAGACCTGTTCTAGTATTTTCGTCATTGCAACAAGTTTAGCAACACAAATCATGTTTAGGTATTCTTGAATGAAAATTAGCTTGCATGAAAGCACTTTTATGAAAAAATTATAATCCCTCTTAATCCTTCCGTCCTCTCCAGCTGTCCAGCATGAACGTGGTCCAAGGAACTCGACAATCAAAAAACAAATGGCACTCTACCTAAAGGAATCCGCAGCAGCCGCAGCAGCAGCGGCAGCCGGTGATCTACCTCCCCCGCTCATCCCCAATGGTTATCTGCCAGGGCCGGCCTTCTTCCACCCGCTGCTCAGTGTGGAGCCCTATCCGAGCATCATCGTCAGTCCAGCAGATTATCCCAGTTTTTCACCTCAGGCTGTGCCGTGCTACCCCACCCCAAAGGTATAGTATTTAAACCTTTATAAAGAAATAAAATATAATATTTTTTTTTAAAGTGATGCTACTTTGCTTATAACTCCAGCGCCAACTGAGGGGCATCTTCAGAACACAAGAACACAAGGTAGGCGCAGACCTGTAAAAAAAAAAAAAAAAAAAAAAAAAAGCTGAAAAAATGGGGGTTAGCGAGATTTAATAATTTTCCGAAAAAGTAAATAATGCTAAAAATATCTGATATGAAATAAACTTAAGTCGACGTAAACCTTGTGAGTGATGACTCGCACTGACCTTTCCGCCATGTCCAAGCCCCTTTCTCAGTGATGCGCCTTTTATACGAGATCGATTTTGTGCTGGAAAATATTCTCATTCAACGCTAGAGCTATATCATTTGCACCAGAGATTAAATGTAGTTTATTTTAGCGGTAGTGTGCCTTGATGATAGGTCCTAATTAGTACTTTAATCCCCGTCTTTCTATACAGTCCCCTCCATAAAAAATGTAATCAGATCACGTCTATTTGACTAATTTCCTATTTTCTTCTTCTCCTCGTCATTCTCCTATTTCTGTTCCTCTACGCCTACTCTCATTTCCTATTGTTCTCCTTATCCCATTCTCTTCCTCCTCCTTTATATTCCCATCTTGCTGCACTCCTCCTCCTCTCATCATCTCTTCCCACCCCCCCCCCCCTCTCTCTCTCTCTCTCTGTCTCCACACACAGTATCCTCATGATCCGGCGATGCCCGCCGTAGGGTCAGTCGAGGCCATCTGTGAGACCGCGGCCCGTCTTCTCTTCATGAGCATCAAATGGGTTAAAAACGTTCCCGCCTTTATTAGTCTTCCATACTCAGATCAGGTAAGTTAAAGCAGTATCAAACTGAGACCCTGTTAAGTGACGCTTGTGCCTCTATCATGCATCAATCCCATGTTACAGGAAAATGAAACCCAGGGGAAAAATCAATTTTGATGGAAAAGGGAGGATAGATAGAAGCAATTAAAAAAAAAGTTCCATAAAAAACGGTTACCAAATGAGAAAGTTATGAAAGTTGGAAAAGTCTCAATAGTATTTTCTATGGCGATCCTCAAACTGGCAATGTGGCTTCAAAATGGCAGGTTCAGAAGGGCGACTCTCCATATTTTTTGTACACAAAATTCCATATTTTCTCCATTATCTCTCTAGGTGCAGCTCGTCTCCTCATTCATATTCTTATAGCTCGATATCATGTAAAAATGTCAAAATGTATTTGAGACAACATACGTTGAGTTCACAAAGTACACGCAGTAATCTTTGTTATTATTATATTAGTAGTAGTATTAGCATCTTTGCAGATAATGGAGAAAATGTGAAATCGTGCGTACAAAACATATTAAAAGTTGTCCTTCTAAACCAGCCATTTTGAAGCAAAATTGTCAATCTGATGATCGCCATAGAAAGTAATTTGAGACTTTTCAAACTTTCATAACTTTCTCATTTCGTAACCGTTTTTTATAGAACTCTTTAAATATGGCTTCTCTCTATCCTCCCTCTCTTTAAAAAAAAAAAAATCAAAATTGATTTTCCCTAGGGTTTCATTCTCCTTTAAGTCAAGAGTAATAGGGTCCTAGTTTATTATTATTATTATTATTATTATTATTATTATCATTATTATTATCATTATTATTATTATTATTATTATTATTATTATTATTATTATTATTATTATTATTATTATTATTATTATTATTATTATTATTATTCATTTATTGGAACCATAAAGGTTGGATTATTCACATGCAAAATAGTACATTTCAATTCTGATACATATAAATAGTACATTTTAATTCAAATACATAAAAACTGAAAATCCATTACATAACTTAATAAAGAGGAATTAAGAACAAGAACAAGGGGGAAGAAAATAGAAAAGATGAGGAAGAAAATAAAGGAAGAAAAAGAAAAGAAACCAGGTAAAAAGAAACAGAAAAAGGGGGAGGAGAAGGGAAGGGAGGAAGAAATAGTGAAGGAATCAGAAGACAAAAAGCGAAACGCATGTAGATAATGAATTAAAGTTATCTAATAATACACGACATTGTTAGTGGACTTAATTTTCTCTTTTGAACATGTTAATCTTGGAAATGCCTAGTTTTAATACCGAATTGAAAGTAAGTAGTTTTGAATTAAACCGCACGAGATAGATAACAAAAAATAACTTTGTGAGTTTCGAGTGATAACATATTAGCTTTAAAAAATACTAGAGGTAATCATAAGTTCAAAAAGTACACTCATTCACAACTTTCAGATTATGATGCCTTTCTTTCTATACTTTCATATTTTTCAAAACTGTTCTCTCTAATGTGTTACTTTCTAATGGTTTGAAATAAAAGCAACGAGAGATATATAAAGTTTAGAGAGCTCTCCAAGACCAAACATTAACATCTTTTTTCTAACATGCGACGTAATAATAATAATAATAATGACAATTTGAAAGGATAACCTAATCGTCTTCCTTGGTGAAATCTAGATCAGTGCTGATCAACCAAAGGTTGTTATTTTAGGTGTGCCCCAACAGAGTATTGTTAAATATTCATTCTGAATTGATTATCTTTAATATTCATACTTTCAGATTCGTTAGTTAGTATCAATGGACAATGTCAGAAAAATATTAACACAAGTCTAACTTTTGATTATTGTGCTCTGAAAAATTCAGACATTCAAACCGTACCGGGAACTAATTTTGAGATTTTGGACAAGTTTTGTAGTATTCAAAGACAGCAGTGAATGACACTAAAATTTGCAGTTGCCGTTAGAATATTGCTATATGTATTTCATTTCACTGTTTTGCTGATGCCATCTTTTGTAGCTCACGTTACTGGAGGAGGGATGGAGGGAATTATTCATCTTGGGAGCAGCGCAGTGGCAGATGACGGTAGATGGACCTGGTCTTATGACTTCGGCAGGTAAGTTTTATTTTGTTTTTCTTTAAAAAAAAATTTTTAATCCGTATTATCAGTGTCATCATCATCATCATCATCAGCAGCAGCAGCAGAATCATGATCACTAGCATCATCACCATCATCGTCGTCAAGCTCAATGCCATTATCGTCATCATTTAAAACCTAATCCAAATTTTGCTGACATTCTTAATTGTTTACCTACCCATAGACTGCTTTCTTCGATGCTTGAAAAGGTGGGCCGTAATAATCAATATAAGCTGATCTGAATCAAAACGTTAACCTTTCTTTATCTTTGTCCCGTTTTCCAGGTATGAAACCTGACACAACACCAGCCGAGAAGCTAGCGGCCATTTCAAGTGAATTACGAGTATTACAAGAACTGATCGCCAAGTTCAGGCAGCTCAACGTAGATGCAACAGAATATGCCTGCTTAAAGGGCATTGTCATCTTTAAGACAGGTGAGTGATGGAGTGAAGTGTTCTCAAAGAAAATCTCTTTGCAAACAAAATTGCCCACACCCTCCAATTATGACAAATGATTGGAATATCATGCATAGATCAGATTCATTACCATCTGTCAATTATTATTATTTTTTGATAAGCAATGATATCAATCAACCTGAAGGTGACTGAGAACACCAAGAAAGAATTGATTTTTCCTTTAATAAATGGGGGTCACAAACACAGTGAAACCGTTCTAAAATGGTTCTCCAAGAAAAATAGAAAGCGAATATAGACACTGGCAGTGACATTTCCATACAGACATCACATATTACTTTCCTAGAGGGAGTTCATGTAGTAGTGGTCACGGAGCTGTACAGTGCTCCTCACTTTTTGGCATCAATCATCTAAATGTGTGTGCAAATAGTTTAAAGTAAGGGGTTAATGATACATCCTCCACGATGTAATAATACAGTCTTATTATTCTTATGTTTGTAATCCTGTATGCAAATGGCGTATAGCGTCATTGTTCACATTTTTGTGTAGTGCTCAATAATTGAAAGGCGTTTCCTCTTCTGCTTCTTGCCATATCCAGATATCGGCGGCATCAAAGAAACGTCGTCCATCGTGACTCTCCAAGATCAGTCTCAGCTGGCGCTAAGCAAGTACATTACCGTACGGCACCCGTCACAACCCTATCGGTTCGGCAAGCTCCTTCTTCTCCTACCAAGTGTGAGGGCCATCCGACCTACCACCTTAGAACAGATCTTCTTCAGGAAAGCTGTAGGATCGACGCCCTTCCATACCCTACTCACAGATCTATACAAGAACGAGAACTTTTAGAAACTTGACGCTGTGCCGTCGTCGTTTGGCTTCTGTAGTGCCTTCTTGTGGCGTCTTTTCGCAGAGGAGCATGATTTTGGGTAACTCGTACAGAGGAAGCTATCAGAAACGTAAACATGAGCATGCTGTCGCCGACGTTCTGCCTCTTTCGACCGCGTCCCGCTTACCGAACGCCTATTTGCAAGAAGGAACTAACCTGGTTTAGGAATAGAATATCTCTAAATTTGTTATATACATCAACATACGCGGACTTACAGAACGTAGCACCAAACTAAACAACAACAACAACAACGTTTTTATTGAGCTTTTAGATTCGGAGGTGGAACATGATGGCATGAAATCCATGGGAAAAGAGAAAAATTCAGCGTTCAAAATGCGATTTGGATAGCTGAACCACAATGCTTAAGTTCTCACTGCAACAGATATGAACTTTGACGAATTACCCATCATTTAAAGTTAACTGTTCACGTCATGAAAACAAAAATCCAAATACCTGATTTGATGTATTTGACTATCCTAAGTTTTATTTCCGTTATGTTATGTACAACCGTGCACCCAGAATGCACTTTATGAAATATGAGATTTTACGTAATTGTAATCGTTGATTAAGAATAAGAAATCAAGGTCACATAACCCTCAATTTCCGAAATATAAACTTATCCAGATATCGAAAGGAAGAAACCTCACAGATTTCCACATAAGAGAGCGACATATTTCTTCATTTACTGAGAAACTTATTCTAGAGTTGCTACCCTTACGGCGGCTCCCTGGCATGTCTGGTGGGTGTTTCACAAAGACTGACTCAAATCGCTCTTAACTATGGCAGGCCATTCATGCCACTGTTTGCTTTCACCATCGGTCTCTCAAGGGATGTGCAAATCATGGTCACAAATTTCAAGAATTTACAATTTTCGTTTTTTTCATCAATGAACTTCAAAAAATGTGTCAGTTCTGCAGATTTGTGACCATGATTTGCAAATATTTTGAGAGATCCATGGTGAAAGAAAACAATGGCATGAATGGCCAGCCATAGTTAAGTGCGATTTAAGTCAATCTTAATCTTTGTGAAACACCCCACTGGTGTCCAGTTAACCCGTTGGCTACTTGACTCCACTTTTAAGTCTATGAAAATGAGAGAATTCATTAGTTAAATAGTTAAATGGTTAAATGGTTAGTTATTTTACCTGACTGCTAAGAAAGCATGTGTATGCTCGTTAGTAAGCAACCGACGGCTCTAAGTCCCCTCCGAAGGACTTGGTAATGAGGATTAATATATACCCTACCAAAGGTCATTAGCACATCAACGTGGTTTCGAACCCGGGTACTCCCGGTTACGATTGAGACCACTGCTCTACCACTGAGCCACAACACCTCCTCGACAGGTTAATGTCATAACATTCTAGTCTAGGGTTTTTCCCGCCACTTACTAAATTGTATAGTCGGGAATCATGATGTATTTTCTTTCTTTTGGGAAAACATTCAATAAAAAAAGCATTGTGAGCGAGAAGAGATCTCAGCATTATTCTAATGCCACCAATTTGCACCTGAATATTATACAACACAAGAGCATTAAAGAAATTTTATGCCATGCTTATTGGCGCGATATAATAATGATTACCCCATCGTCAAAGCCAGGGCGTTGGCCATGGGGAATTTGGGTAGATCCCCTCGCGAGCCTCTCCACATTCTGGCCTATAAGGGGGAAGGGACGGCTTGATTTAAGGGGCTAAGGCCCGTTGATGAGTGAGACGGTCTCTTTAGAATTCCCCTTCCGAATTTTAGTCTGTGTCAGCTCCTGGCCCAAGGGTGGTACCATCAATATTTGAAAATTATTCTATGGTATATGGTTATAATGACTGTATGGAATTAAAGTAAGCAGACCATCGTGTAAGCCATTGAAACATTCCACTATTTCCAGATAGTACTTTTTTGTAATTATGATAATCTGTTCTTGTATCACGTGTATAGGACATTATCATGTTGTGATCTAACGTCTCTTTGTGCTTTCAAAGAACTTTGGATATTATTCTGGATATAGATTGTATACTTTTGAATAAGTCGGACTGAGTAATTTCTTTCATATATTTTCCTATTTTCTTCTGTTTTTCTTGTGCTGACGCCTCTGTGCTTTTGAGTTTTAGTCCACGGACTGATGCTTTTTGAGGAGACGAGTTCGCTATAAGTGACGTGAATTTTAACCCATGACATGCATGATCTATTAACATGATTAGAAAGGATTCTTTCTCGAGTCTTTTTTTGAGGAAGTAAAATGAAATACGAGTCTACTGTGATAATTGTTGTCTGTTGATTTGTGACTCAGAGGAAATAGATATCCTAATTTGCCTTTCTCGTATATAATTGTGCCTTGTAACTTTTTGCAATGACCAAAGATTATCTTCCATTCTGCGCCTTTATAATCATTCCAGTTCTCTTTATGATTATATTATACTTATCGTAAAACTTGAATAATTTTCTGTGTATAATCCATATCACTATGAACCGCAATGTGACTTAAGCTATTGTCTACTGAACTTTTTAATTAGGTCTAAGACAGGGACCACCCTGTTTCCGTACACAGTGGCTTTACATTTTGTAGTAAAGAATGAATTTTGAATGTTGTAGCCCCCCCCCCCCGGCATCAAAAGTTGCATCCAAAGACAAATTACGAATAAGCATTCCTCACTCGGTGAATGAGTTGAATTTATATGAAGCCTTTTCACGCAACAAGTGCTATATCATTCAAAATTTATTTTCCTGAAAACAGAAAAACAGAAAACAATATTATTCAGGATACTAATCTGCTATATACTTATCTGCCTTTTATTGCATCTTATCTGCGTCTTATCTTAATCTAATGATGCGTCCTGCCTACTGAAATGCCCTTTGGTGTCTAGGAAAATACAATGCGGAGAAATTTAGATATCTTTCAAAGTCTAGTGTTAAGATATTATACAATCAACCACTTGCACCTTTACATGCTGGATGACTTAGTAGGAGAAGCAAGTTATGCAAAGATTACGATATATTCTATTTTCATGTGGAATATTTGAATAGAAAAGTATGGTGGATTAAAAGTTCAGAGTTTTCCTTTTTAATTCTTCAGTATGAGAAATTTAGATCGTTAAGACTGTGTTATTTCCTAAGAACTGATTAGAATTCATGAAATGAATGCTTAAAAGTTGCACGAACATACTTCAGAGGCCTTTCTATAACAAAACAATTTTTTTTCTTTTGATGGTAAACACGATAAAAACTACTTTCGAAATATCAACTTAAAGTACCTTCAATAGCCCTGTCTATCACCTTTAGAAATGTGAGGTCTTTACAATGGTTTATTACGTAATCAAAACATAATTCGTACGAGCAGTAAAACAGGCTTCAGAAATTGCACTTGAATTGATTTTTCGAAAGCAGTTTTTATCGTGTTGCTAATATTTCGTGAGATATTTGATTTCAGGCTGTAGAAGTGCCTTCACCACAAGCTTCCTCTTGTATAAACGAAGAAAATGCAATATGTAAATAAGATTTTTCCTGAGTATTGAGTGTCGCCCAAGCCAATGGAAATATTTGGTCTGGACAACCGCACGCTTGTTTTGTATATGTATATATTTTTTGTTTTGTTTTTCTTCCTTCATCATTGTGACTATGGTTTTGTGAAAATCATCGAATAAGTGTCTTCGATTCTTTCGTGTGTCAGCTTAATCTTAAAAAGATTTTTTTTTCTTAAAATCAAAAGTTTCTTTTTCTCTGATCGAGAAGAATTGTTGAACTATGATGACTTTATTTTCTGTAAAGAAGGTGAATATAAGAATGTGAGACACATTATGCCAGTAATCTGGCTAAATTAAATGAAAGAAAAACATCGCCTGTTTGTATTGACGATTTACTTTGTTTTCTGCTGATGTATTTACTTCGAGTCTGTTTAGTGACATGTGCATGATCGGAAATCGGTGCTTTG
Organism: Echinometra lucunter; assembly: GCA_029962745.1. Lineage (NCBI taxonomy): Eukaryota > Metazoa > Echinodermata > Echinoidea > Camarodonta > Echinometridae > Echinometra > Echinometra lucunter. Next base: position 151,474 of record CM057160.1, on the reverse strand, counting down.
AACTGTTGAGGCGGGGTGGGGGGGGGGGGGGCACATCTGAAACTTTCTGATAACCAAGCATAGAATAAAAGAAAAAAAAACCAAGGAAAACAATAATCATAATGATAATGAAAACATCATATAAATACATGAATATATATATTTTTTTAAAGAAAAGAAAAGAATTAAGAAGGCTTTTGGGGGTTCTTTGTAAACTCAAAAACTCTATGATATATCACGTCCTGTAACAGTTGGCCCCTGATTTTTCGAAAGTAGTTTTTATCGTGTTTTTATTTTCATTATGTTTACTACTACTACTACTACTACTACTACTACTACTACTACTACTACTACTACTACTACTACTACTTCCATCACCACCACCACCATCACCACAACTATTAACAAAAATACTGTATCAATATTGCGCACATATCCATCCGAGAGGATATTACGACCCCTAAAACTACGACCCCAGATTTAGCTTAGCCTACCCGAAGTATACAGGGAACAAGATCCTAGCAGGTACCCAATATACACCTTCGTGCAGAGTGGCAAATCTCTTGCCAAAGGACATTAATGGCGCAGAGGGACTCGGACCACTCACCATGTGATCTATAGCCCGACAACGTATCCACTATAGACCACGAAACATTTACTTAAAAATCATCAATGTCTCAAATTTGTGATGAATGGACATATTCTCGAATTGCCTTCACGGGACTGATCAGAGCAGGCTAGGTAATAACGCACTTGAGACAACCGTAAAACCGGCAACGTCTTTTCTGAAAGACATTCATAGTGTACATTCGCAACCCATGAGTTAAACTCCGGCTAAACTTGCATCTGGAAAGTATCAAAGGACCTTGTGAGTGCCCTTTAAAAAAAAAAAAAAAAAAAATGCTCACTTTGACCATACACTGTAAAAACAAACACACACACACACACATGTGAATTTTTCCCAAGCAGTGGAGATGGTGAATTCAAACCACAAAGTGTATTTGCAGAGGTCGGTCTGAAGAAGTAAACAAAATCAATTTGTGTATCCATTTTCACTTCTTTTTCATTTTCTTTTTTCCTCTCTTTTGATTTCGCTCTGCTCTTAAAGGTTTTATTTTTACCAAACGTCTGCTTTTATTACATTCATCTTCATACATCCCTTTCTCTTAAAATCGAGCCTTTTAATAAAGCTCTTGTTAATTTTGAGAGTAACCACTAAGAACAAAACTCAAAAGTGTCACGCAACCGAAAAGCTGTGCATTGTCAACCGCAGTGTCACCGTAATGCCACTAAGAGGTAGTATAAATTCACCTTTGTCATGTATATACTTGAAAAAAAAATCCTTGAAAAAAGAAGAAGAAACTTGATCAAGAATAGCTCTAGTACTTGTATGTAAGAGGCTACTCAGGTTAGACGTGCAATCAAGCTTTAGGGGCTACGTCGCGTACTTTCGACTAAAAAGATTCTCTTATTTTGTTTCTATCTCGCTCTTTGGAAGAAAAGATGCTTTGTGCGTTAAGGATAATTTGATCTAAATCACTTTCATAGTCACTTGTCTCATATAGATGTTGTTTAAGCATTTTGTTCCTCCATTTCAGAACAAGGACAGCACTGAGGTTTTTAAAAGTAGCGAAGTATCAAATTTCGGATGCTTTTAATGCGTACAATACGAGACGTGTTACGTGTAAGGCGTTTGTTTAAACACACAAGAATTAAACAGTGAAGGCCGTTTATCATCTACAACACTTTGCCGCAACTCATCCTCAATTTTTCTATCGGGGGGGGGGGGGGGGGGGCGTTTCATCATGTGTCTCGTCGGTGATTTTTACCGACAACTGTTATAAGCTACTGAAATTCTTGCATCTGATTGGCTGAGAGCAAATTTGTCGGTAAAAATCACTGACAAGACTCTTGATGAAACGCTCCCTGGTCTCTCTCTCAGTATCTCGTGTTCTCTCTCTCTCTCTCTCTCTCTCTCTTTTATGCTCTCTCGTCTTTCTCCTGATTTCCTACCATCTCTCTTCTAGGTCCCCACCATAAAACCCTTATCGCTCTCTCCATCATTTTTGCCCCCCTTCATGTTTTCTCAATCTTCCCCTCTCTTCTTCTTTTCCTCCTCATTCTCTACCTACTACCACTCACTATTTTCTACGAAACTTCTCTCCTCTTCCCTCTTCTGCAAACATGTCAAATGTCACATCAGTCCTTAAAAGTTCTTTCTAGGCATACATCGCACTTATAGACTAGAATGCTCTCCTCAAAATGATCAATCGGCCTCTATAAGCCTTCAGTATATCCCAGTCTCCAATATTCAAATAACCATGATTACAAAATGTTAAAATCAATAAGACGGAAACAAGCGCTCTTGATCCTATCGTGATTTTCAATTTCTTTTTATGATATATCTTATATATAGATATGTACAAAATTGCCATAAATATAAAATCACACATATACAAATGGTTAATAGTACTTACTACTGAAGTATGAATATGAAAGCTTTGAAGTACCATAAATTAAAAGGAATACAAAAGCTTGAGTACACGGCGCATTGCTACCAATACCATGATTCGAATGATAAATACGACAGTCATGAAATTTCATTCCATTAGAATATCCTGCAAGGTCTTCAAGGTCTGGCTTTGCTTCCCAAACTTCTGAAAATAAAGAGGAAGAAGAAGAGGAAGAGGAAGAGGAAGAGGAAGAGGTAGAGGAAGAGGAAGAGGAAGAAGAAGAGGAAGAAGAAGAAGAAGAAGAAGAAGAAGAAGAAGAAGAAGAAGAAGAAGAAGAAGAAGAAGAAGAAGAAGAAGAAGAAGAAGAAGAAGAAAAAGAAGAAGAGAAGAAGAAGAAGAAGAAGAAGAAGAAGAAGAAGAAAAGAAGAAGAAAAAGAAGAAGAAGAAGAAAAAGAAGAAGAAGAAGAAGAAGAAGAAGAAGAAGAAGAAGAAGAAGAAGAAGAAGAAGAAGAAGAAGAAGAAGAAAGAAGAAGAGGAGGAGGAGGAGGAGGAGGAGGAGGAAGAGGAGGAAGAGGAGGAGGAGGAGGAAGAGGAGGAGGAAGGGGAGGAGGAGGAGGAGGAGGAGGAGGAGGAGGAGGAGGAGGAGGAGGAGGAGGAGGAGGAGGAGGAGGAGGAGGAGGGGACAATTTTCCGGCCAGGCTGAGGAAGCACGATTGACTAAATCCCCCAACAAGGAATTCTTGTAGGATAGACAAATTTGGAGTCATAATTATAAGAGCTATGTCAAATCATGTCTGACAGCACTATGGGAATTAAAATCACTTCTGAACTATCTAGGAAAGAAAGGACATGGTGGAAAGACTACAGGAATTCTAATGGCATTATTATATCAAATTACATTTACACATTATCTCAGAAACCAGGTAAAAAGTGAATACAGTTATTCAAGGCATAATTAATATTTTCACTTAAGTGATGAAAGCATAACTGGAAATCGAAACGAGGCAAGAAAAATGGTTAATGTAGTAAAATTATCAGTTGGAAGCTTCATTCTATAGTAGATATACAAATGCAACACTGTTTTATTGCATGCATTTAACCAATCCTAACTTTTGAAAAGTATTGGACTTAAATCACCCAATGCTTAGAGTGTGCCATTCACCTGAAAAAAATAATTTGTGTAAAGCTAGTAATCTCCCACCTCCAACTTTACCTGGCATTGTAAGGGTCAACAGTTAAGGCATTTGAAGAAAATAAAGGATAACTTATGATCACAACACACAGAATCAAAAGACTGTTCGATTCCGTAAATGCCCTCAATCGAGCTGGCTCGTACGAGTACATCAACTAGTCTAATCCCTAGTTACTTTTATGTTTATTGAAAGTACATTTGAACGGGCAATTTCTTTTGAAAGAAGTACTGTAAACACGATAAAAACTACTTTAAAACGCAACTCAGGTGCAATTTCGAAAGCCTATTGTACTGCCCACACAAATCATGTTCGGATTACATAATTAGCCATTGTAAAGTCCGCACATTTCTAAAGGTGATATACATGGCTACTGAAGTTGCCTTAAGTTGATTTTTCGAAAGTAGTTTTATTGTGTTTGTAATTGAAGCTCATATTTTGAATATAGTATAGTGAAATTGAACCTTTGACATAAAGAGCAAAATGTCTTTTGGTGAATGGTACACTATAAAGGCCGCCGCACACAACACGTTTTTCTTGCGCTGCGCTCAGCTTACGCTTGAAAATGACGTCATCAACCAAGAAATTCAAGCTCAAGCTAGTCTGAAGCCAGTCGTAAGGACAAGTGCAGGAATTCAACATGTTGAATTCCTGCGCTTGGATCGCACGCCTCAGCTCAGACGCATCAGGCGCAAGAGACGCATCGCAAGAAAAGCGTGTCGTGTGCGGCGGCCTTACAGTTACACTGTAATTAGTGGTGGGCTATACAGGGGTCAAAAAAGGTCAATGTTTTCAATTCCTTAGGGAACCAGCTTATCTGATAGATGATGATCTCCTAAGCATTTTGACACCATTTTAAAATCAAAATTGGCCAAAAACTGATTTTTACAGGGAGGTCCGAAGGGAGGCTAAAAATCACGCTTCTGGGTCAAAATTGTTGATAATTTTGATATAGAAAATGTAATTTTCTTGATATTGGTATTGATTTCTATGTTTTCTAGGTCAAAGAATCAAATGAAAATGATTAAATTCACTTTGGGGTAGACCTTACATGTGAAATTGACAATTTTCCATTATTTTCTTTGTGGGGGGGGGGGGGGCGCATTGTGGCCTCCTAAGATCTTGGCCATGGTTTGCCCTATAAACATGACAATTTGCAGGAGGGTAGAAGATGATAAAATCTACAAGGCTTTATGATTAGTTTTTACAAACCTTTTAAATTTTATTTCATATGAATTAATTTATGCTTATTTATGCAAGAAATCATGGCTTTGGCTATTTGGCCAGAGAGTATTTGCATAATTTGCAGAAGTTTCTGATTTCATAGGAATAGGTTTATACTCAGTCCTATGCAGAAATACATGTAGGTTTACACACAGTCCTACGCACAAATAGCAAATTTTACTGACATGCATATGGTAAATGTAATCAGAAAGCCGTACTCTATGGGCGATTGACATAAATTTGGTATAAAAATGTTCAGAAAGGATCAAAGAAAATAATCACAAAATATCATATCAAAATGTTGAGTTGTTGGAAAGTACCATAAAAAATTTGACAAGGGGTGGGCTCCCCCCCCCCCCCCCTGGCGTTTTGAGGGATGAAATACTAAATTTCACATATAGTGAAATTTATCACTCTTATTGAATTCCTTGACCCTGATTATGTAAGAAATCATACATTAAAAAAATAAAATACAAAAGATTTAAAACCACATGGCAGATTTTGAACCCCCTGGGGCCCGCCTGGGCTTAAACTGGTTATTTGGGTGGGACCAACTCAATTTTGGGCCGATTTTGATAAATGAGGTGTTAAAATGCTCAGGTCGGCACCCTCTATTAAATAAGCTGGTTCCCTAAGCTTATTGAAACATCACCATTTAATAGCCCACCTACTACTGTAATGCAAATCACGAGATCATACTAAAAAAAACAAACCAAATGCAACCATACAAAATATCCTCTCATAAAGGTGTCTGCTGAATCTGAACACATTCTAGGAAACCTTTTCAATATAAAATATAAAAGTGCATAAGTGTTTTGCATCATCATTATCCATATAACCCAGCCAAAACATACAGGTTCAAGCTTTTAGAACGTGATATCTGCAGATTCCTGTCTACCAAAATACAAAAAAGGTAAGGGCAATAAATACATAAACCCTAGTTGGATGAGATTAAAACAGCCCATGCAGTTTTGTTTTAAAATTTCAAAAACTTGTGAATTCAAAACCTGCGACTTCATATAATTGAAAGAGCATTATAGAGTACTAAATTAAACCTCAAGATATTGTCAACTTCTTTGGACATCATGAAAAGATAATAAATTAATTTACACTGAATTACATCTTTTGGAGAAATTAAATCAAGTCCAACTCCCATAATCTTATTGCTTGGATCCAGCAAACATACAATTTACACATCAAACCACAGACCTACTCTACAACTGAGTCATCATGTCTCTTTGATAATATGTGGAACTACATTATATCCCTATTTCATAATCTTTGTCTGCTTATAATATAAAGAAGCATACCGGTACATTTTTACCACATAATTTGTCAGATCTTTAAGATTTTAAACATGTAGAGAAAGCTTTTGTTTAATTTGGTGAGAATGTAGTTTCTGTTATTGCCTGTAGTCAAAATCTCATCTACATGCATATCGGTGGAGAAGACTGAATACTGTCAAGGTATTAGTTGTATGCACATAAGGGAAAGACCAAATGTTTGTATATATAATCTACACATAATCTCTACCTAGACCTACAAAATCAAAGAATAATCTCCCTTGTGTATTTCAATTTCTGTTCTGGAGCAGCAGTTCTATTAAACCTTTCAACAGTACTGAAAAGATTTACACCACCACTTGCACTGTGACTAACATACACAGAACCACTTCTTCTGTCGTCATTCACGGAAGGATCACTCAAGTTGCTGATGCCACTTGTCGTCTCATCTCTATTGGAACTGGAAGCAGAATTTCTGTGATTAGTACTGCGAGTACCATTTCTGACATGAATTTCACTACTTGTCCTGTCGGAGAATGTGGAAGAGGTACCCTTTGGGCCATTACTTGCACCACTAGTCAAATAGAAATTATTATGGGGAGCACTGAAGGTACCATCACGTGTTGCACTGGCACCGGCTGGGACACTGTATTGATTGCCCACTGTTGCCTGGCCATTAAACGTTCTTGAAGTACTCTTAGCAAATGTACCTGGCAGTCCCGTTGATGTCGACAAAGAAGTGTGTGTAGCATTGTTGTTCTTATTTGCTAGTCCATCTCCTTCTTTGTGGGTACCTGAAGGAAATTGGTTAGTTCTTTTGATGGCAAACACAGCACCGTTGCTTCCACTCCTTCCCTGCACCACAGAGTACCCTGGTGGAAGAGACTGGGGAGGTTGAGTTCTCTGTTGCTGGTGTATCTGACTGGCACCCTTTCCAGAGGTAGAGTTTGTATCACCAGATACACCTTGATTCACAGGAACACCACGTAAAGGATTCAATGAAGGGGTAACACCAAGACGACTTGCTGCTGATCTGGCTTGTGCAGCAGGGTGCCCAATGGTTCCTTTCTGAGGACCAATGCTTACGTCACTACCGCTGCTGATTCTCTGAGGATTTGAATACGAACTTGAATTTCCTTGAGGTACAGAGCTTGAATATGAATTGCTCACATTTGCGACAATCCCATTTCTTGCAGGTTGAGTACTAAACATACTCCGATATGAAGACTGGTTGCTGTTTTCATTGTTCAAGTTTTTAAGATATGGTTGGGCAACTGTATTTCTACTGTCAGATGGCACACCATTTGAACTCCTGTAAGGAGGTGGTGCCTCATCATGAGATGTTTTTCTGTTCTCAGACTTGATAACTTTAAAGAGATCTGGACAGGTTGAAGACGAACGAGGATTGTATGTACCTTGGTATGATTGTCCACTGTGAGGGCTGATGATGTTATACTTGATTGGGGAGGAGTTTGGATGTGATGATGCCTCCCCTGACGAGATTCCTGAGGATGTGCTTTGAGCTTTCCCCGAGTCTGTTGGAGATGGGTTGTCACTTGAAGGTTGTTCTGTACTTGGTGTGGCCACCCTTTGTGTATCTGATGATACAAGGGTTGATGTTGACAGTGGCTGAGATGCAGTAGAGGTTGGCGAGACAGGCGGGCTGAAGGGAGGTGTGTAGTTTGATTGCATGCGTAACTCTGACGGTGGGGGTTGAGTGCTTACTGGATTGCGGGGACGCACTTGGGCTTGTAACGGAGGGGGTGGTCTAGCATTCACAGTAAGTGCTTCATAGGCAATCAAGTTTGCTCTTGTAGGACCATGCGACCTTCGATCTGATGACACACTGGAGCCCTTCAAGGTGTGAAGACCAGAGTCTCTTGTGGATGAGGAAGCACCACTTACTGATTTGGGTTTGTAAGACACTGTCTCCAGCGATTGTTGCGATGCAGTTTCAGATTCTGAGGATTCTGAAGATTCAGTATCATCTGTCTCTTGAGATGGAAAGACAAAATCAGTTGGAAGAGAGTGATGAGAATCGGTGGCAGGAGATCGTTCATGAGTAGCAATGAGTGGAGGTCGGTAAGTGCCATCTACCATACTGAGTGGAGTACCACTATTACTGCTGCTGCCAGTGGCACGATCTTCATCACTAACTGCTTGTCTAAAGCTGCCACTCCTGGTTGACTTGGGAATAGCACCAGACTTTGCATAGTCCTTAGCTCTAGCTGTCTCGGTCTTCTTGTAGCGATGAGGAGACTGTTCGCTAGGTTGTCTTGAGGATATAGAATGCTCCTCAATATGGCTGTTCTTCCTACCACGAGTTTCCTCGTAGGCCACTTCCTCTTCACCATCACTCTCATCTTCACTTTCCTCATCACTGTCCTCATCATCCTCTTCCTCCAAATCACAATCGCTCACATTCCCAACTGATTTAGATCTCTTACGATGTGTGATCACCTCGCGACCATTCAACCTGTAAAACCCTGCCCTGGGACGACTTCTCCTGGTGGGCGATGCAGTTTCTATGGCAGCATCATCCATAGTTCTGCTAAGTTGTTCATGCAGAGGCTGAATCCTGGACTCAAACCAGTGCCTCAGTTCTTTCCTCAACTCATCTGTCCGAGCATCGTGCTCCTCTGACCATGCCCTCCTCTCCTCTTTTGCTCTTCTATCTATCCGATGGATGCAATCCGCTCTCTCGGCTGCTATGCGCTCTTTGCAGAGCTGGTCCATGCACTGGGCTTGGTGGGACATGCGCTTCTCGAGGTTGTTCATTCTGCTCTCAAAGCGAGCTTTAGACATGTCTATTTCATGCAGGAGCCTCTCCTTGCTTGCTTCCACTTGGTTTTCCAGTTTCTTGATGTAAGGGGTGCAGTTGCACTGCACTGGCATAGGAACCTGAGACAGAAAACAAAAGAGCATGGTAAGTTCACTTCTGTTTTAGTTTTAATGTATAAAAGGAACAAAATGACAATACAATGGCAAAGATTTGCAAACAGTCAAGGCCAACAGAATACCATTTGTATTGCCTACAGAAATCATGTTAGTATTTTGATTGTGATGTCACTGTGATTAGGATGTCACTTTGATGTTCACACATTTCAAAACATGATGCGGAGGGTTAATGAAACAGGATTAGGTTGATTTTTTTATCATGTTATATGTGTAGAAGAGAACACTGATAGAAACTTTTTAAAAATGGTTTCCCAAAAGTAGTTTTCACAGAAAAGGTATATTCACCATGCCGACAGAAATGTCATATTTTGCTTTCTACTGTCAAAACAAATTTAAAAATCAACAAAGCTTCATTCTGAAAGTATGCACAGCAGTAGCTTATAACCATAATTGAACAAGAGCTCCTTTTAGCATTGAATGTGTTAATATGTTACACAAAAAAAATCTAAATTTGCTTCTTCAAAGAAAACAAAGATATGAGGAAAATTAAGATTGCAATCCTTGAATGTAGATTTGTTTTTTTTTCTTTTGTTCCTGTGATTAAAATGTCAATAAATGAGATGATAATTAATGACACTGATTCACAACTTTACACTAAATTAAATTCTCCTTGCATTCCATATAGGCCACAATAAACACACTGATTAATGAACAATCTGTTTTTTCAAAAGCTGAAAAGGTATGCTCTGACAGAAAGTAAACCTATCATCCTTACATGAAGTATCTTTCCGGTCTTATCCTTGAAGAGTTGAGTCCTGAAATGGGGATTCCCCTGCTCCATGGAATGAGGATTTCCCATCTCCCTGCCAAGGTGGATTTCTCCCTGTAGTTTCCTCTCAGATTTCATCTGCTTCTTCATATCCTCCCTCACAAATAGGTTCTGTCCATGGCTTGGCCCATCATCTCTTCTCTGAAAAACAAAAGTCCATAATAAGGATTTAGAAAAGAATAATAAAAAGAAGGGATTTTTGTACGAAGTCAAAGAATATACATATCATTTTTTCTTTTCTAATAGTAGTGGATGCATGACAGAACAAGCACTTGAAGAATCCTTGCCCCTTGAGGCCAGTTCAAATATGAGGAAAGAAACAGCAGGGTTTTTTCCGAGGGGGTTTTCAAGCACAATTTATAACACATAATTGAATGAGTGCGAGATATTTTAAGTGCAAGATATTTTAAGTGCAATCCTTTGTTGTGTCATTACCATTCACTTTGTACACAAAAAATACTCTTAAAAAACCCCTGCGGTTTCCCCTTTCATATCTGAACAAACCTTTAAGGAGAGAAAAAGAGTTTGCCGAAACACCATGTAAAAGGGTCATTTTGGCAAGAGTTCTCTTCTGTTAAGAACTGTTCTTCACAGAACTGTTACCAAAAGATACCCAACAGTCCTTTCCAGGACTACCCCCCCCCCCCATGGTTTATCCACAAATCTAACTCACCCTAATTGTTTCAACATGCAAACCTTCAAAACTAATCTATCCTTGCCCCTTGTAAAAAGAGAATCGATAAAAGTATGGGAAAGACAACCAAGAGGACAGAATACATGTTGCAATGAAGCAGGCAAAGGAATAGCCACTTATACACAGGGGAGATCTTGAGAGTTTAGAATAAGTCTGGATTTTGAACAAAGCAAGAAATTATGTAATCTTATCTGAATCATCATCAATCCTACATTATCTAGTTGCTTGTATTGGATTTGCAAGTCACTTGGATATGAACAAAGTGCATTGTTCTTCAATCTACTTACAGTGATAACACAATGGTAAAAAAAATTAGGATATATGATCGAGAATAGAATTCTAAGAAGAATAACATTAAAAATTTGATGATTTTCAATTGAAATCAATGCATTTTGGATAATTTTCTCGTAAAAAGTCAAGAGTTGACAAAAAAATTTGAGCATGAGGTATGACGTAAAAGTGGGTACCCAGCTTCGCGCATTGCAGTTGTGCTGCGTGCTAGACTGTACAATATGTATTATACCTTGTGCGCATTTTGCTAGAAGTGCGCGACAAGGTACCCACTTTGATGTCATTTTGACGTAAAAGTGGGTACCCAGTTAAAACTGGGTCACAGCTGAGGGGTCAAAAATATCCTGAAATCATACCACATTTGGGGGTTTCCTTGGCAACACGACTTTTTAGAAAACTCTAGGCAGATGATTTTCTGCTCATAAAATCATGCTCTTTTAAATCAGCTAACATTGTTTCAGCATTGGGTACCCCCTTTAACCAAAATAAACACCCTTTGTCATAAAATACATAATCTAACCAGAAAACTGGTGGTGAATGATGAGTACCGTTTTCACTCCCTTTTTTTATCATTTGAATTTCCATTGCTTTGCAATATACAGTGTGTATTATAATATTTTCTGTATTCTATAATTGTTTCACAAACAAATTTTACTACATTGTGTAATACAATGCTCTGCTGCAAAGCACTTTCCAGGTCTTAAGAGCTCAACTTTTACACTATTACTACAACAACGTGAAGGATGGATTAAACAAATATGTTGTTTCCAAGTTGTTACCTTGTCTTTTTTCCTCTTGGTCTTTCCCTTACTGCTCCCTGATGAATGTCTGTTCATGCCATCCATCTCTCTCCTCCCTCTCACCCTAAGACCATCTTGACCCCCATCCATATCATCATCACCCCTCTATAAAGAAATAAGGAAAACATTGAAGTGAATGAATGCTGTTGCTTTGCAACACTTCAACAACAAGCCCTTCTCATATCTGCCCTGTCAATGAAACAGCTGCGAATGTTGCTGATATGCTGAGGAAGTACATGCTGTAGAGGTGTTTCTGCTGAAATATACTTTACAGCAGGTTTTCTTGCACAAACTTTATATCAATTGGACATTAAAATAAAGCCATTCTGACTCATGAAAAATGACAATTAAACTTCATGTGAACCCATTTCTGGAGGCCACAGTTACTTTTTGAATGCCAAGGGTCAATATTTAGGGTTGTGCATGCAAGTGCAAAGAGGGTACATTGACAAGATGATATAATTTTATGCCATTTTGTATTATGGTGCATGCAGACCTGCCAAATCTCCAAGACAAGAAAATAGGGACAAATGATTAAGAAACTGAAAATATGGACATTCTTGAATTTCATATACATTACAGGCAGATTTTTACAAAAAGTAGGGACACAGGGTCGTCAAGGGTGAAAATAGCTCTTACAAGATCCCCCCCCCCCCCCAAAAGGGACTGTCTCTATTAAACAGGGACAGTTGGCAGGTATGTTGCATGCATATGATATGAACAGGGCGTGCATGTGTAATCCTGTGAATGCGAGTCATGTGCTTTGGGTGTGCTAAATGTTCAGATTATACTACTAGATATATATGTGATGCAACAGTTTCGTTGCATGCCAGAGTTGTGCAAATGCATATTTCATGTGCTAAAAGGAGGGATGGTATTTTTGTTTTACTTCCGACATAAAAATCGTACTGTTCCAATTTTCTAGCTTTTCTGAGGAAAAAATCAAAAGAAATATAGAAAATCAGACTGGCTGGCAAGTGTGCATATTAAATCACCACACAATATCTTCTTGGACGGATTAGTAATTATCATACTTACCCAGTCATCACCGTGCTTGCGTTTATGTTTATCATTCGGTGAGCTGTCGCTATGGTGATGATGAGATGCATTTCCAAAACCATCTAGCCTGCTGCCATCCTTCTTGTTCCGAGAGAAAAATGAAAACTTTCCTTTCTTCATCTGCAAATTGGCAAAAAAGAAGACATATTGCTCAATATAAAAACCAATGTTCTTCATGTGAGCATGTAGTTCTTGAAACTAACTTTTGTGACATTTGCAAAAATTTTCTGAGAAGTAACAGTGATAACATGCAACAAAGTCTTGCAAGTATTTCACTATCAAGGTTGATCGCTCAAGAGGAAAGGCTGTACAGTTATTTAGAAGTGTAAAAGCTTGACAGTAATCATTACGTCTTCTCCATAACATCTACAGTACCGGTTTGTCTGCTAAAAAGTTTTGGTATGAAGCTGTGTTTTTCGTAGTAATGCATACATGTAAGTTCTCACACAGAATTTATTATTCTGCATCTACATGTATCTTTATCAAAGGCAGTTCTGTAATAAAAAAAATCAAGAACATTCCCAAATGCAAAGGCCCGAATTCTTAAAAGAGATTTAAATTTAAGCCATGGTCTAAATCTCCAAAAAGAAAACATGCATGTCCCCTTGCCCAATGGGCGGGTAGCAATGCTCTTTTATACGCTCACTATCACTAACGCATCTATGCTTATTTACTCTTGTTTTATTCATACAAACCATGCTTTGAATATAAACCTCTTTTATTAAGTCTGGCCAAAAACCCGAGATTGTGGGATACCTGAAGAATGACTTCAGGTATTTCTCAAATTACATGTACATCTTAGCAAAATAATGGAGACATAGAGTGAGTGTTTGCAAACATTAAATGCTATCCAGTAATATCCAGAAAGAACTTCAAGCCTACCCTATGTGCTCCTATGATGAGAAGAGCAACATCACGCTGGTTGTTCTGTCGGGCAAGATCCAGGGCTGTCTGATTGTTCTACATACAACAGAATGATAAATAACAATAAATCATGAATAAGTTCATCTGTACTGTATCTCTTAAACTCATCATTATTGACAATATTCACAGAGGCAAATGAAGTTAAATCCGGTTCAACTTCGTCCATTTTTTTATGGACAGCAGATCATCTACATCTTTTGAAAATATAGAAAATTAATCTAGTCTTCAAACTAAAGTGAGAAAAAAATGTCATGATTACACGACTGCTGCTTTCTCATTCATGTACAGCATTTACATTTTGTACGGAACTATGGAATGAAAAGGTTGAAATATGTCACTCCATAAATTGGCATACTAACTCCATCTATTAAGGCAGGGTCGAAACATTTGGAAAGAAGTTGGGCAGTGACTTTGACAAAGTGGGCCTATGACCCCATTTCAAGTCGGGTGTTCTTCTTTTTTTTTCGGGTGGGGGGGGGATCAGCATTCAGACAAACCTTCATGATATTTGGCCTTACTATCTTTAATGCACACTGTGACTTCCATTAAAACTGGGCCTTTTTTTTCATAAACCAGCTCTAAATTATCATCAGCAACAAAGAAACAAGCTATTGAAATAACTGCATTTGATTGGTTGTGAGCACATTTGAAAGAGAATGTTCTGGACAAGTTGTTCTTCCATATTTACAGATCGATGTTCTTGACAAATCTTTAGTACTGGTAACCCAGTATTTGCCCTGGCCAAACTTTGGCTGAGCTTTATCTTGCTAAGGACAAGGGTCCATGTTGATATTGGGTTTTAAGTTAGGTTTAAGAAAACAGATGAGTCAAACATAGTGTTTAGTGATTACTCCAGGGATGAAGTAGGGAATTTGGCACAATATAGGAACTTGACCATAAAGCACAAAAACTGTTACACCTGTCAGAGAACCACTCTAACCATGTTTCTATTGCATATCTTGAATTCACAATGAGAATTTACCAATAGCCTGGTAATCCTCAGGTTGACAGAAACAGCTGCCTCCTAACCTTAATCTGATTTCTGTCCATCACATCAACCATCTAGATCCCTGTTACCTACATGTACATGTATCTGGACTAAACACTGTAAAAACTTGTTTATATATGAAGCACCAACCCCTTGCAGTAAATCCTTGCTAGTATTTTTTTGTTGCAAATAAATTGTATATGAAGATGTAAAATATGACATCACAAGTTTGTCTGCACAACTTTTCATCAAAACTCTCTTTTATTTAAATGTTAACTATTATTGACTCGTTAATGTGCATCTCATCATAACAAGTGGCACTGTAAAAAATACAGAGGGGGTTCCCATAGGGGCTTGGCAGTGGCTGTCTGAATAAGCCTTAACTGCTTGCTGGAGCACCAGGCCGCAACAGGACTGTGCCAGACTAACAAAAAGACCTTCTCACCTTGTTACGTATCTTGACCTCACACTGAGACTCTAGGAGTAGTCTGGTTATCTTCAGCTTGCCTAGTCCTGCTGCTATGTGGAGAGGGGTGTTACCCTCCTGAATGGAAAATTGAAATAAAAAAGAAATAATAGGATAGAAACCATTCAAAAAAAAAAAAAAAAAATTCTAAAAAGAAAGAATACAATATAAGACACAATATATGTATGTGAAGAGATGTTACAGATTGCTTTTTTCATTTCACAAGGAAAAACATCAATTTTACATACACTGGTTGGAAAACATCGACATGAACAATCTTTTATTGAATGTACAGATGACATGCTTACAAAAATAAGAATATTATTTATGCCGGTGTTTACAGAGGGGTATATTATCAAGTATTACCTGTACAAGTCATTTTAGCTGCAAAATATAAAGCACACTACTCCGAATCCATATTACCGGCAGAGCGCGACAAACCCGCTTGCCCGGGGCAAGTGAAAGTCACGGGCGGGCAAGCAAATGTAAAAATCACTTGCCCAATTGGGCAAATGGTGATTTTTATAATAGAAATATACAACATGAAATTAGCCTGCAGAAAGGTGGAAAAATCACAATTTCCCCCCCATAATCTCAAACTGGCGGAAACCTCAAAAATTAAAGTAAGATTAACATGATTTATTGATAAGTTTATGATCACTTATTGTATAGCTTCCGTTCATTTCTCTTCATGATTACGTGAGTGCTAGTGAGCTCCTTCGCTCATTAAGTACAGTTGCGCCAGGGCTAAAATAGTGCAACTGCCTCAAGTAGTTTTCACCCACGTCTGCATACAGTGCATATAAATGTGTTTCCCTCCTTGGTTGTTTCATTTGTAATGGCACAAGTCAATCGGGCCAGAACTGAAATAGCTCAGTTTGTAGGTCGTACTTGATGATTAAAAACGACAATCGGAGGTGAATTCTAAACATTTTAGCGTAATAAATCAACATCACCATACGTTCAAACTTTTGGATGCAAAGATAATTCGTTAATTTAGCTTTTTTTTTTTTTTAGCCATAATTACACATTTTGGGGGATATTTCTTGAGTTGAAGTGATGTTTCCGAGTAACTCGTAGTCTGTGGAAATTTTAACATTCGTGCAGACTACAGACTTTATCGGACGTGCATACGAGAAATTGAAACTTGAAATGTGTACGCTCTGATCGAATTTAATGTCAAAATTAAGTCTCGACGAAGTCAAATTTATTCAATAGGAATTACACAATGAAAATCGGGACTTATCGTTCATACATCTGGTTTAGTTGATTTTTAGTGTGTATGTCTTGTAACTAAGTTTATTCCGGGCGCTCGATATATCAAAATATTGAAATCTGGACCCCTGAGCTGGCTGGACCCCAAGAAAAAAATGTTAGTGTGGAGCCCTGTGTTACCTCTCTTTATTCAGTTTTTTTCTAAGTACATTATTCTAGATCTACATGAAGGGAAACCGTCATTATTTTTTTTTTCTTGAACGGTTTTTAAACATTTTGCAAAAAACCCTAAATGACTTTAAGCCCTATTTAGAATGATATTTACTAAAAAAAATGATAAAAACACAGGAAATAAAAAAGAAAATTCGGGCAGGTTGTTATTCCTTCCGGGCAACCAATTTTTTTTTTTTTTGTAGAGGTCTGTTACCGGAGAGGGCAACATATTGCCCTCTTCTGGGTTTTTCCCGTAGACCACTGTACTAAACGTGAGGGCAACATTTTGCCATATTCCACCCTTTCTTGTCAGTGGGCAAATACAAAGATGCGTAATACTATTAGATGCAATACATGCGATGCGCGAATACACAGATGGCATCATAAAAAGGTATGAGCTGTAGGCCTACTTCGGCTTGGGCAATACTGAATTCAGATCGGGCAATATAGGTTGGTATATCATTCAGTGCCGGTCAATATTATGATTTTCATTTTTAAATCACTGCACTGATAATGACCTTCATGTGATTAAGACATTGAACACTATGCCTGAGATAACTTTGGCTGGTGTCTATGGAAAAATGTGTGTTGTACTGAAATCAAATTGTGCTTAACAGGTGAAGAATACTCATAATTTGTGGTATGAGGATTCAAATACAACTTATGAAATTCATTGCTTGCTTGAGCAAATAAAAATTCAAACTTTCTTTTCTAATGTAGTCCCATACCTTGTTTTTCATGTTGATATCACATTCTGCACTGATGAGAATCCTTGCACAGGTGATATGGCCATTTAGACAAGCAATATGAAGTGGTGTTTCTCCAGCCTACATCAAAAGCAAAGAAAAGAGTGAACAAGCTTGACTTCAACCAATTCAAGACAAGAATCATTAAAAGCCTTTCTTCTTCAAATTGGCAACACCGGTATTTTTACATTTTTCTTATAAAAAGTCGTGTATCTGAGAAATGAATACATATTGACAGAAAATATGCTGTGATAATAGCAAGTTCCCAATCAACATGGAAACAAATGTGATCTTGAATTTTCCATCATGTTACCAAGTTAAGGACTTAAGTGCTTATTTTAGATTTTAAAAAGATTCAGCATCAAACAACAATATGCTGATGCAACCAAAATGAGCACAGTAGGCATAGAATTTTTGCTCGTTTCTGCTTATGTATTTGGTTTATTTTTTTATTAGGCTCTGCAGCAAAAGTTACTGAGCCACACCACACAATGTGTACCCTCTGTAGTAAATGGGTTACTGGTACAGGATATAAAGGACAAAATGTCAGAGAATAATTTCTACTTCATTGAATACACTAGGACCTTTGTGTCTATCACTTTAATAACACTCTATGTAATGCTCAACACTTCTGTTACAAAGTTTTTTTTTCACACCATTTGCCTTTATTAACCCATTAAGTGTCACATATATTTCCACCCTGTAAACTTGCAATGCAACAGACATGTATACTGTACACTCATTTGTGCATCGATGGCGTCACTTACACTGTTCTTGACATTAGGGTGAGAGCCTGCCTTGATGAGTATCCTCGTGCTCTGATTGTGACCTTTCTGACAAGCAAGATGGATGGGCTTCTGTCCATTCTACAATCAATACACAGGAATAACCAAAAACATCAATGACATAGAAATGAAAGACACATAATCATATTTGTTGACCTCTGCCCCCTTATTTCCAGGAGGGTGCAAAGCTATATTTCAAAAAACATTAATAAAAAATATTTCTTAAAATGTGTGGAAAATACTGATACTAAAGGACAAATTTTTTTATAAGGGAAATAAGTAGAAGATTGATTATATTGAGGAAGAACCATTTCATTCAAAACTGCACTTGAAACTGAATGAATTATGCTAAATTTGATGGATGTATTTCTTGCTGATTAAACAGTGGATATGCCTAGCAAATAAAATATATATTGAACAGTGTGTAAAAGATTGGCATATAAATTCCATGTAGAAGAGCTTGAATCATTTACTGTAACCAACTCTATAAAATGATATCAAGTGAGTGAAGATACCTACCAAATGAAATACATGTAGATATTTAATAGTGAGTCAAAGATTGACATACATGTATGAATTATATGTAGAAGATCATTTACTGCAAACAACTCTATAAAATTAAATTAACCCATAGCAGTACAGAGCTTTCTTGAGGTCTAAATTAATCATCTTCCATCCTCAAATTGGCAATACAAATTATTTTTTTCCACGTTTACATAGCTTGAAAAAAATAAATATGGATATAACATACACCAAAATAAAATATAATTGTAGAATTGAATCAGAAATTGTCAATTTGAACACAGAAATAGTGATTATGTACATGTATTATTCACTGAGTTTAATGATTAGTTACACTTAAACTGCTCTAATTCGAGAATGCCACACCATACAGCGATGGGAATGGGCTCAAATTTGTCAGTGCATTTTTCTTTTTCTGCTCATGTATGATATGTACATGTACTGCCCAACATTCTGGACCAACAGATACTGCAAAAGCGTCTCCTAAAGGTGACACTGTACCTCTATGGGTTAAAGTCATAAAGAACAGCTACATGTAAGTACATGTAAAATGAGGGAGTGAATCATTTGGGAGCTAGAAAGGCATAACTGCATTCAATGTTTGAGTTTATACTCTACTACATGTAGCTCTTACTGCATTCCTACACAAAACGACCAATAGTTTACATTTCAGTTTGAAAGCTTGGACGAAAGCTTCTAAATGACGTATAGCTTGTCTTGTCTAAACCATGCAAACCCTTTTGAATTATAATACGAAAGAGTCAGACAGGCTAATCACAGAATAATAGAGAAAACAGGATGTAAAGAGGAGTGACCATTCAGGAGTGTCCTAAGGGTGCCCCAGATGTATTGTCGGTCTCACTAAAAGGTTGAATGAAAACTCCCTGGTCCTGACTATTAAGGGATTATAAGATTACCTCAAACTTGGACTAGTTTCAAAGGTGATACATAATTTCTCTCCTTTAGCTTTTGGAAGCCACAGAGTGAATGAATGCATAATTATGCAGACATTTTAATGCAACGATTTTATCCTGTATGTTATAATATTTTCATTATAAAAATTCCCCTGAAAATGGTAATTTAAAATCAAAGAAGGTTGCATGAAAACTCCCTGGTACTGACTATTAAGGGATTATCAGATTAGGCTCAAACTTGGACTAGTTTCAAAGGAGATAGCCACAGAGTGAATGTCTTCTGAATTATGCAAACATTTTAATGTGACAATTTTATCCTGCATGAAAGAACATTTTCATATAAAATTTCTCCGAAAATGTTAATAATCATGGAAAAACATGTTCCTACATTACAGAAGGCCTCCAAACTTGGCTGGATGGTAGATTGATGAATGAAGTATCAAACTTTTTGACATAACCTAAAATCAACGTTTCGACCCCAAGCTCTCTATTTCAGCCATTTTCTCTAAAATTCCAATTGTGACTTATTGGTCGTTTTGTGGTGGAGGGTCATATATTAACCTGGTGGGTAATGGAACCGGGTGGCCCCTGTATTACATGTAAGTCTATGGGATTAAGGGAATGCAGTAGTTGATGGGTTAAGGTGCTTACCTTGTTGCTTATATGAATATCAGCCTTTCCAACCTTAATGAGGGCATCCAAAGACTGGCTGAAGCCATTCATGGCACCTTCATGCACGCATGTGTTACCATTCTGTAGAAGACAAAATCAAACCAGAAAAGTTTAGCCATTTTTACTAAAATATCAGATTTTTTGCTGTAATAACTATCAAATTTATTAGTTGAACATGTGAAAGTAAACAACATGCATACACCCACTCATGGTTCTCGCCAGTACATAACACCCATGGTTCCAATACCATGCGTAAAGGGTTTCAGACAAGGAAGAACCATGTGTGCAATTGCTGCACCATGAGTGGCAACAAGGGTAAAAAAATATTGGAGTATATATTCCTAACAATAATGATAAATGTCACACCTTTTTTTGCCTTTTAGCAATGTATATTTACTTTTATGCCATTAGTTGACAACTCCTGCTTACCAAGAAGTATTTTTATCCTTTTACTATAGCATATACTGCCGCCACACCTAACTTTAGGTGTTATTTATTCCGTAAAACTTCCTAAACTTCCACACTTTGCACAGAGTGGGAACCGTGTGTGGATTTTTTTCTAGTGAGAACCCTGCACCCACTACTAGTAAATGTATTTGCCAGACTCTGCAGTTATAATACATGTACTGGAACTAAACAAGTGGCTGCCTTTTCAGACTAAGGAATGACCTTCGACCCCGTCTACAGTTCACACCTCCCCTCTTTCATACATCAACAAAACTATCATTTGTGGTCCCTTCTGACAATAGCCAGGTTTCAACACCTCAGACACCAAACACCAGGACAACAGTACGCTAAAACCAACAATGCGTGAACCTGTGGAATCAAAGGCTTTGGTTGTTTTCTACAGGGGATCACAGTGATTGCACTGAGTGGAATTTCATAGCCCCCCTCAGGGGTTTCATATTTCCTTTCAATGAAAATCCTCAATCAGAAAATATTTCAAAAGAGAAATTACCAGAGTGAATGGAGTGCAGTTTGTGCTAGAGTAAATAAAATAAACCACTTCCAGTTCAGAAGGGGCTAGAGGAACTGTGTCAACACTTTTCAAAGGCTTTTCTCGCTACAAATGCAACATTTGTGGTGTCGGAATGAAGAAATGTTGGTTTATGAAAATCAAATTAGTGAATTAGATGAGAGCCACATATATTGATATTGATTGGGAGAACAGGAATGTACTTTTTAAAGTACTATTCCCTGTCTTATCTGCATTACTATCAGCAATAAATCTTCCTGCCACAAACCATGACAGTTTTGTGCTCTGAAAGCTTTTATGAATTATGATTGACTTGCCCTAAGCAGAATTGAATACATTTAACCAAGTTAATTGCTTTATTTCCACAGAAAATCCTCTAAAATACACAATGTTAACCAAATTACCAAAACTTATCACATCAAATCTAAAATCATGTATGCATCAGTTTACAGGGTGCAAGCAAGGAATGCCAACAGAGGAAAGAGCAAAGAAACAGAAAATTAATTCTCACAGAATTATGCAAAACTTACTTGGGGATGAAAACAATCTCATTACAACAAACAAGTTTTACCTAAAATTTGACATTATGGCCCCCCCATAATCTCGGTCGTGGATCGCTGGATCGGCATGAAAATTGGCATGAGGGTAGAGAATGATGTAATCTACATGGCTATATGCTAAGATTTTATGAAATTGTTTGGTTTTATTTTATATGAATTAATTTATGCTAATTTATGCAAGAAATCATAGTTTTGGCTATATCTCACTGAATAAAGCTTTAGGAACAATGATTTTTGGTACAAATGTTTTTCACAACATTCCCATCGACTCCTTTACTAAAAAAAAGGGTTATCAATTTTTTTTGTTATGTATTCTATTGTCTTACAAATTCCTTATGTATTTCTTTGTTTTTTTAAACATCTTTGTGTGAATATGGGTGTGTGTGTATGAGGGCACCTCCTTTTTTTTTTTTTTTTTTTTTTTTTTTTTAAAACACTTGTGCACACATTGGTATTCAGATGCCTATGGGCATGTTCATTTATTTGATAAAAGGGTTCCATGACATGTGCTCCACCAACATATGCTCCGCCGACAACTGCTCCGAAAAGTGCGACAAGTGCTCCACGACAAATGCTCCGGGATAATTGCTCCGCCGACATTTGCTCCGCCACGTACCTTCCCCTTCACCCCAACTCACTGTTACCAAAGACTTACAAAAATGGGACCTGCTGCCTTCTAGCCAGGTGCTCGGCATACATGTATAAGAATGGAGAAGGGTAATAACATATTATGTTAATATGCAGGGCCCCTGGAAGATCAGCTTATAGCTGAAGTGGCTACCCTGGGTAAACAGACAGAAGATCGTGAAGTTGAATTTTGACATACCGCAGTAAGTTTATCTTTGTTTGATAATAACTACTTTGCAGTTTACTCTGATTACTCAAATACTATATTTTTTTCTGAACACCATGGTATTTGAAGTATTTGAAGTATTTAGAGTGACCTATAATGATAACAGTAAGCTCTCATTTTATGGTGTCGATGGAGCAATTGTCACTGGTTCAAGTGTCGTGTCTTCGGAATACATTTCGGCAGAGAAATTGTCGTAGTTTCGGAGCATATGTCGGCGGGGCAAATGTCGGCGGAGCAATATTTTGTTGACGGAGCACATGTCGGCATTTCGGCGCAATTGTTTGCGGAGCAAATGTCGGTGGAGCATCATGTCGGCGGAGCAAATGTTGGCAGAGCAAATGTCGGCGGGGCAAATATCGGCGGAGCAATTGTCCCGGAGCGGTTGTCGGCGGAGCGTATGTTGTGTCACCGATAAAAGAGCAGTGTAGATAAAATGCCTTACTCAGGGGCATAAGTGCCGCGCCGGGGATCGAACACTCAACTCTCGCGTTTCCAGTTCAAAGCGCCTTACCACTCGACCATGACACCTCTACTTTTTTTTTTTTAAAAACATGTGCACACGTTGGTATCAATAATGCCTATAGCATTTTCATTTACTTGATGTACGATAAAAGAGCAATGTAGATATAAAAATGCCTTGCTCAAGGGTATAAGTGCCGTACCGAGGGGATCGAACCCCCGACCTTCGCGTCTCCAGTCAAGCGCCTCAGACCACTCTACCATGGTGAGGTGCCATGGTCGAGTGGTCTGAGCCTTGACTGGAGACGCAAAAGTCGGAGGTTCGATCCCCGCGGTACGGCACTCATGCCCTTGAGCAAGGCATTTTATCTACATTGCTCTTTTATCGTACATCAAACAGGCATTATTGATACCGTGTGCAATTGTTAAAAAAAAAAACAACAACAACAAAAAAAGTGTATGTGAGAGTGTGTGTTTGATGTTTCTCACTTTTTTAGAGAGAGTAATTATTCTTTCCTGACAGTATTCACATAATTTTGAAAAGTTTCTGATTTTGCCCATAGGCTTTTACACAGTCATATACAGAAATAGTTAAATTTTAACGACTTGTGTTCGTGATCGTAATCTGACACCGGCACCGTAGGTCCGATCGACATAAATCTGGTATCAAAACGTGCGGGAAGGATCAGAGCAAAGAAGTCATTGAATCTCATATTGATACATCTAGTTGTCATGGAGTACCCTCAAAAATTCAACAGGGAGAGGGGCATTATGCCCCCCCCCCCGATATATTAGGGTTAAGCTGAGGTACATGTAATGTATGGAACCAAATATATGTAGCTTACTTGCCCCTTTATCACAACCACCTTAACACCAAGGTGGCTAGCCCTATTTTTCATATGAAATCATAAGAATTTGAACTCCACTTACTTCATCCTGTCCATCTACATCACAGCCCTCCTCTAAGAGCACCCTCACAGCCTCCACATGACCATCTGGAGCTATAGCTTTGTGCAATGCAGTACAGCCATACTGAAAGTAAAAAATAAGAGAAGGTTATACAGTGAAAACTCGATATAAAGAGATCTGATATAACAATATGCCTGATATAACAAGGTAATATTTTGGTCCCAGCTCTATATATTCTATTGTTTTTTAACCCTGATATAACAAGATTCCTGCTATAACAAGGTGATTTTGATGGTCCCAAGGATCTCATTATACCGAGTTTTCACTGTATAAAGGCTGAACTCACTGAAAAGCAGTTTAGACAGGTGGCGGCAATCATCATTTTCACTTACATGTATATAGGTGAAAATGCACTTTACAATGACAAACTGTATGATCTATTAATATTTTTCCTTGTAAACACAATGCCTACTGGAATTGGGTCTCCTCTGCACTAAGTCTATGGAAGTAACAGAAGTCAGTCAAGTACATGTAGGCCTACTGGTGAAGTAATAACAAAAGACAAATAACAAACAGAAAGGAAAACAAAACAGAAAACAAAATAATTTTAACAAATTTCAAAAGGACCTGATATTTTAAATATTTTTTTTTTTCACTCACCGAGTCCACTTTGTCAAGCTCACATCCTCTTGCAATGCAGACTCTAATGGCCTTGACTTGTCCATAGTGGGCTGCATAGTGAAGAGCTGTTCTCCCATACTGTAAAGGCAAAGACAAGGATAGAATTATACAGGGGAGAGATGGTAAAAGGGGTAGGGATGGGAGGGGAAGGGAGAGGAAAAGAGAAAGAGAGGGGAGGGAGAAAGACAGAGAGAGAGAGAGAGAGACGTAGAAACAGAGACAGAGAGAGGCAAACATACAAATAATTAACGATAAAGACAGAGAAAGAGCAAGAGGGAAGAGAAAGACAGTGACAGACATGAGAAATAGAAAGAGAATGACAGAAGAGACCCCCCCCCCAAAAAAAAAAGGAAAGAAAAATAGAAGAAGTGAGAGAGGGATGAAGGAGATAAGGTGTACCTTGACCGATCATTGAAAAATCAGCAGTTTTCAAAAGACAATTGCAACACTACAATATTCATGAGCTACATGTACAATCTTTATAATGATAATAAATACGTTTTGTTTACCCAGGGTAGCCTCTTCAGTACTATGTACTGCTCTCCCAGAGGGCCCTACAAGCTTATCATTACCTCGGCTTTAACTCTTTCACAAGATACCATCGATGTAATTTACAATGTTACAAGAGGCTCATCTTCAGGTGACATCAATGCCCCAGTTCAACATTTTTAAACAAACCATGCTGTATCCCTGGCAACCACAGTAACCCGATACTCTGATGTGCCCCTAAATCACTTAGCTCTGTGAACTTAACTCCATTATCAATTTCTGCTCTCTTTATCTCTCCTTTCCATGACTGTAAACTCCAATAAAGGTGCCAACAGCTCATGTATAATTCCAGGCTATATTTCATGTTTGCATCAATCTAAAGTACAAGTACATAAAGTACTGTACAGTTAATATTCAGAGGGAAAGAGAGCTCTCACAATATTTAACAGAAGTGAATATTTAATTAATTTGATTCTGAATGCAATTTTTCTAAGATATATAGAATGGATTAAAATGGATGACTCAAATTCTTCTCAAAAATTTGCTATAGCAAAGCAGCATGGATCTTCAGGTATGCCCTTACTTTATTATGCATACTTGAAGAGCTTGAGAAAACAAGGACTACTATTTGGACACTGGTACTTATCAATGGACGAATTACACAAAGACAAATATTGGACAAGATAGTAGCAAGTATCAGTAGCCACTAATAGTGTTCATACGATGGCATTATGTGGGCCAAGCCATTAAGGGGGCATCTGTCTCACTGCGATAGATGCAGTGTGACAGAACAAGGCATCAGATGGAGCCGTGTGTGGAAGAGGGTAAAACTTTATAAAGGAGAGGGGGAGGGTCTTAATGCTAAAGTCGCCTTCACCCTCTCCTTTTCTTCCCCTCCCCCTAAAATGGAGAGCAGAAAAAAACCAACAACAATAAAACAGAACAATAATACCACTGCCAAATCAAAGAAACAAATTTGAATGAATGTTTTAAGGCCAAGCAAAAAAAATTATTAGTTTCTCATCCTAACTTTTTGAAAAAAGGAGGATGAGGGCACTTTTTTTTTGGCCTTTTCACTGCACAATGCTTTTCGGGTAGTCTAATTTCCAGTCGTTTTGAAGTACGGTATGATATGTAGGCTGTGCAAGCTAGTGTGAGGTTCAACGGCTGGAAACAGATAAATTAATCAAAATTTCTTCTTTTTATTGTTAAAAAAAAAACAAAAACAAAAACTTTTTTGGATGCGGCAGCAAAAAATGTTGCGGGCGGGGACAAGAAACTAATATTTTTTTTTTACTTGGCCTAACATTTTAATGGAGAGTTACAATACTTTGGAGAAACAAGTCCTTCTCATACATGTAGTATTGTAGCCTACAAAAGGGCCTCATCTTCCCATCACAAATATCATGCACAGATTACACAGAATGTCTGTTCCTCATTCTACAGTGAACCTGAAGGAGAGGGTCAAAGCAGGTCAGTCTGGGTTAAGGGTCAGAAGCTATGTTTGCACACACAGCAAGGCACCTCCCAGTAGTTAGTAAAGACAGCCCTATTCACCCCTACACTCCAGGCATGAATGAGAGAAGGCTCCTGCAGAGATACAAAGTGCCTAAGTACTTATCTTCATAGGATAGTAACAGCGGGAGCCAAACTTGGCTAAAGAGGGACATGGCAGAGAAGAATACTGGACAACGTGCACTCCAGAGTCTTCCTTTCTCACTCTTTCCTCCCGATCCTGTGATACCCCCTCCTCATCAGCTCGAATATTTTCACACGTAGCATTTTCTGTCAATTCATAGCAGCTTTAAAGCAGTGATTTTTTTTTTTTTTAAAGTCATGATTTGTATACTGGGACAGGAAAACAATTTCATAACTCAAAACCTGTCATACAGTGTATGCATACAAAGCAAGTGATCACTAAACCATAAAGGCAAACACTTTCCAACCCTAGGAAATTTTCATTTTGCACAAAGTGAACATTTAAAAAAGCTGTTCTTACAACTGTATGCAACATACATGTACATGTACACACATGGTTCTTGCCAGTACATAACATCCATGGTTCCAGTACCATCAGGGGCGTCGCTAGACTATTTTGAATGGGGGGGTGTAGAGGCCAGATTGCCGACAAATAATGCCACCGATTGCCGACGACCAACGTCGGTAAATTCAACTGTATAAAGCCCATTGAGGCATGTTCAATTGTGCACCTCTATCATATTATCCTTTTGAACTATATTTTGTTCACCTCACTTGCCGAATGTGTTTGTTTTCCGAAAACATCCTGTATCTAAATATAATACGAGCGAGCGCAGCGAGCGAGGAAAAATATACACTCTCTTACGTACTTAAGTGATAGTTCTTCATCAAACTACATGGTGGGCTTAAAGATATCTAAATTAATTATATTTGGTCACCTCTCTGGCCTGATTCATTCGGTTTCAAAGACCATCCTAAATCTTAATATTATACGAGCTAGCGCAGCGAGCGAGGAAAAAATCTATTTTTCATGGTAGAAGTGACAATTCTTTATCAAAATACACGATGGTATTAACTATGAGATATCTAACTTATACAGGTACATTTGGTCACCTCACTTGTCGAATTCGTTTGCTTTCCCAAATCCATCTTGTATCTGAATATTGTACGAGCGAGCGTAGCGAGCGAGCAAAAATACATATTTACTCCTTTGCATGATAGAAGTGAAAGTGGATATCTTGATTTTGGTCACCTCTCTTATCTAATTCATTTGCTTTCAAAGACTATCCTGTATCTAAATATTATACGAGCGAGCGCAGCGAGCGAGGAGAAATATATGCTCTATTTTATGGTAGGTGATAATTCTTCATCAATATACACGATGGGCCTATAGCTTGCAAAATTTGTTTGCTTTCCCCAATCCATCTTGTATCTGAATATTATACGAGCGAGCGTAGCGAGCGAGGAAAAAATCATAATCCTTTTCATGGTAGAAGTGAAAGTTCTTCATCAAAATACACGATTGGCCTTTAAGGTACCTATTTTGATATATTTGGTCACATCTCCTACCTAATTTATTTCCTTTTAAGACCATCCTATATCTAAATATTACACGAGCGAGCGCAGCGAGCGAGGAAAATATACATACTCTTTTTATGGTGGAAGTGATAATTCTTCATCAAAATACATGATGGGCCTAAAGATAATTTATTTAAATTATATATTTGTGTTCATCTCATTTGCCGAATATGTTTGCTTTCCGAAAACATCCTGTATGTGAATATAATACGAGCGAGCGCAGCGAGCTAGGAAAAATATACATACTTTTTTATGGTAGAAGTAATACTCCTTCATCAAAATACATGATGGGCCTAAAGATATCTAGATTATATAGTGTTCATCTCACTAGCCGAATGTGTTTGCTTTCCGAAAACATCCTGTATCTAAATATAATACAAGCGAGCGCAGCGAGTGAGGAAAAATATACACTCTCTTTCGTGGTACCAGTATTATTTCGTCGTCAAAATGCACAAGTAAATAAGCCGAATATGACTCTATTTGGGCACCTTACTCCTCTTTTTTCCTTTTTTTCCTCCTTCCTCTTCCCTCTCCTTTCTCCCTCTCTCTCTCTCTCTATCTCCTATTTTTTTTTTTGCCGACAGCGATCGTGAATTTGCCGACAAGAATTTTGAGTGGGGGGGTGTCACACCCCCCCACACCCCCCCTTTAGCGACGCCCGTGAGTACCATGCGTAAAGGGTTTCAGACAAGGAAGAACCATGTGTGAAATTGCTGCACCATGCGTGGCAACAAGGGTAAAAACATATTGGAGTATATATTCCTAACAATAATGATAAATGTCACAGATTGTTTTGCTTTTTGGCAATGTATTTTTACTTTTATGCCATTAGTAGACAACTCCTGCTTACCAAGAAGTATTTTTCATCCTTTTACTATAGCATATACTGCCGCCACACCTAACTTTAGGTGTTATTCTGTAAAACTTCTTAAACTTCCACGCTTTGCTCAGAGTGGGAACAGTGTGTGTTTTTTTTTCTAGTGAGAACCCTGTGTACACATACTTCAAACTACATGTAGGTGCTGTTGATCTGCTACCGGTACTCATTTTTACATTCATGTTGTTTGCTTTTGCTTTTGCTTGGATGGTGTATATACTACAATTTTATTGTTGCAACACTGTGTTTCAAAAGGTCTTCTTTAATCCTGAAATTTTGCACCTTGTGCAGTTTTCACACAAAAATGGCTGTCTGTCACAAATATGTGAATTTTTTATGGATCCACAATTTGAAAGCTTTTAATGCACCTTCATGTTGTAATATTAATACTGACTCCTACATGTACAACTGTATCTCATACTGTACCTTGTCAGCTTCAAAGGTTGCCCCATGTCGGAGGAGCTGATCAATTTCCTCCCAGTTCCCTTTGCCCGCTGAGCTCCTCAAACGTTCGTTGAGGGCACTGATCGAACTGGAGGCCATCTTGTATCTCTTCCCCTGCACAGGGCTGGGCAAGCCCTGGCTGATGATTTCTTCTCCACTCTTTCCTTCAGCTCAGGACTCCAGCAGAGAAGCTATGGAAATATACATGGTGCAGATCTAGGACTCCAGGTGGTCAAAATCTGTAGATTAGCAATCAGAACACATGCATGGAACTTTTGTAAAAGGATGTTGCTGAAAGCTATATTATCAATATCAGTACTTATTTTGTGAGAAATAAACTCCAATCCTGATTTCCCCTACCACATAATTGCACTTGAGACCCTAATATGGACAGTACTTGGGGGGAAAAAAGAAGACAATAATTTGTCTTCCACCTCTTTAAGCAGAGAAGGCCTGATAGAATTTGAGGAAAACACAATCAAGAACATATATTTTTCAAGTGATAAAGTTGTGATTTATAAACATCAATCTATTGGGACTTAAGTTGCAACACAATATTAAGAGCAGTGCATTTTTTACATTGTAAAGTTCAACATATAATTTGAGTGGAATACGTTTGGAGATCTGTGCAATCTTCTACCAGACCAGACGGAGGGCCTCACAAGAAGAATGCTGCAGGCCTACATGTATGATACAGGGATCCTATCAGATTTAAGAAGCTATGCATTTATAGGGAGTCATTAATCACTAAGATGTCAAACAAACTCTGGCCAAGGCATCGTTTCAGGATCATCAAAGCCAGGTTCAAACATGTCTGGCTAAATTACAGTTCACAGAATCTTAAAGCTCCAGAAAATACAGGTTGGTCTAGATGGAGTGGAAATTCTTGGGAATATATTCTCTTCACAAATGCAATAACTTCCATTTGTGAACAAATTGGGCCCTAGATTCTCTTGTGCAATTTTGCTTTGGCATCACTTCAGATTTTCAGGATCATCAAAGCCAGGTTAAAACATATCTGGCTAAGTTCACAGAATCTTAAAGCTCCAGAAGATACAGGTTGGTCTAGAAGGAGTGCATATTCTCGGAAATATTCTCTTAAAGGGGTTACCCAATGCCGAAACAATGTTACATGTAGTTCATTTAAAAGAGCGTGATTTTATTAGCAGAAAATCAACTGCCTATTTTTTTTTTAAAAGCCTTGTTGCCAAGGAAACCCCTGAATGTGGTATGATTTCAGGATATTTTTGACCCCTCAGCTGTGACCCAATTTCAAGTGGGTACCCACTTTGACGTCATTTTGACGTCGCGTAATTCTAGCAAAATGCGCGCAAGGTATAATACATATTGTACAGTCTAGCGCGCAGCACAACTGCAATGCGCGAAGCTGGGTACCCACTTTTACATCATACCTCATACTCAAATTTTTTGGTCAACTCTTGATTTTTCATGAGAAAATTAGCCCAAATGCACTGATTTCCACAGAAAATCATCAAATTTTTTATGTTATTCTTCTTAGAATTCTATTCTCGATCACATATCAAAAAATATTTTACCATTGTGTAATCACTTAACACAAAAAGTAATACCTCACATCGAACATTGACCCTTTTGAAAAACCACCATACAAAGTGCATAAATTTCTTTGGCATCATTTCAGGATCATCAAAGCCAAGTTCAAACCATGTCTGGCTGAGTTCACATGTACCTTAAAGCTTCAAAATACTGAGAGAATATTCTCTTCAGAAAGAAAAAAGAGGAAAAAAATAAATAAAACAAAAATACACAAACTGAAAAAAAGAGAATCTTCATTGTAATTTCTGATTTCTGTCAATAAAGTACATGTAAGTAAATTGAGGTAAAATCAACCATGTATGCATGTAGCTTGCCAAAACTGGTAATCCTGGTCTTAAAATTTGCATGATTGTGAACAAAACTACATCGTACCTTCATAACAGAAAAAAAACAAGCTTATTTGCAAGTAAATGACCGATTTGTTTCTGCCTGATTTGTGATCATCACCATGCATGCATCGAGTTGGTAAACAATGTCAAAATAGTTTTCAGGATGAGCAAACACAATGCATATGTGTCACACAACTTGATCACTGAGCTGTACATGTACAGACATCAATGGTTACAATTTTATGTGTATTACAAACATGTATGATGTAGTGCCCTGCAACATGAAAGTCCTGCTGGTGAAAACAACATTATAGTATGTACACAATCCTGATAACTGTATTTTAATTTTGCGAGGCAAGTACGTGTAAGTGCCACTGGTCACTGCAGTTCTGGCGAGCATTTCATCAACATTTATTGTCTGACAAGTTGTCAGATCTGACATCTTTCCTTGATTTTGATTGGCTGAGAAGCATCGTTACTATGGCAACTGTCGGATAAAACAGACTTTGTCGGATAAAACATCCGACAAGTCCTTTCATGAAACGCTCCACTGGTGTAAATGGCAAACCCGGAGAATAGGGGACCGGAACGCACGCGCATGCATTATATTGCCATTCGTGCAGTGCAGAGATCGACAGAGACAGCCGAGAGTCAGGGTATGCGACAAGTCCATAATCAAATTCAAAATGACTTTAAAATATGTTTTAATCAAGTAATTATGTTCTAATATATTACATCGTCCTCTCGGCTTTCAGATTTTTGGTTATGTGATGAAAATCATTTTGATTTTGGCCAGAAATGTTCTCAAACTCACAAATGTTTTATCGCTAAATCTTGTGCAGATCGTCCCCGTCGCCGGCTGCTGCCACTGGGCTGCATTAATTGCTTGCACACAAATGAATACAGCGCACGCGTTCCGGTCCCGGTCCCCTATTCTCCGGGTTTGCCACCAAGTACGTACATGTACATGTACATGTACATTTATACAGGTAATCTATACGGGCATGTTATCACACCGGGTATCATAATTGACATGTATAGTGTATGTACATGTACAGTATGTCTCGGCCCACTTCTTCTACTTTTGCTTACTACGTGTACATGTATATCATGATGTACATGTACAATGTACATCTACATGTACATGTAGCATTCAAGGATCCCCGGCAAGGATCTCTTCAAATGACTATCGGTAATTACATGTAAATGTAAGTTCATGATAGAAAAACCAATCTGTGCAAATTTCTTTGTAAATTGTCTGACCAGGGAGATGGGAGTCAAACTCCCATCTCCCTGGTCTGACTATTACCAACCAGTGAAAACCAACATCAAAAATAGATTGAAGGCCTACCTCTCTCCACCTTAATAACGACTACATGTCAATCCACATGTCCACTAAACAAATGTTCTAAAAACCACAGTTTGATTCAAAGTCTCACTCCAAGTCTCCAAAGCTGTAAAATGATCCACACAAGGGCATGCCACTAAATACCACTCTACCCTAAAGGCTTTATGTTTGGATGCCACTTCGCACAAACATGAATACTGACAGTGATCTCTTTCCCCACTTACACAATTTGTTTTCTATCCCCAACAGGATCTGTGTAGTTTAATCTTTCAGACCCTACATGTATGTTCTACATGTAACTAACTCATCAGAAAGAAAACAATGTCATGATTGTCATCATTCATCAACATGTACATGTAATATAAGAAGAAAAAAAAAACCAAGCAGTACTTATTAAAATTGTTCCACCAACAACCATTAAGAGTATGTCTTTTAAATACTGATTTACAAATGCTAACAACAAATCATCCTCCAAAAATTCTTTTCTTTTTCTCTCCTTTTTTTTAAAAACTTCTATTTCCAGATCTATGCAATACTATGTACGTACATGTACAAACATAACTAAAAAAAAAGAAAAAAGAAGAAAAAGACTTTGGCTCTGTTTAGTGATACAATAAGACTAATGGGGTTCTCAAGACCCAGGCACATTATACAAAAACTACCCACATGCTTAATTGTAAATGATCCTTACCATCAAGATTCAGACCCCCCCCCCCCCCCCAACACACAGAAATCCTACATCAAATTATCAAATGAGCCTACATGTACATGTATGCAGGAAACTAACAAACTGTTTGCGAATGAAATATGTATTAAGGGTAATATAAATGTCACATATTGTTATCATTATTATTATGTGTGTTCTGAAATATTATTACATCCATATACTGTATGGTGGCCCTGAAGTACGCTCAACTACAGGTCATGTATGCCGTGAATTTTGTGGCCAGTGGACATGACTTTCACGGCAGGTACGCAAAGTTAGCATCCTAGTTCATGAAATTCGCAATCTGGGTCGCAAATTTCGTGACCCAGGACACAAACTTTGCGTTCCAAACTCCCAGTCGTGAAATTTCTTGTCCATTCGCCATGAAATTCACGGCGCATGTACATGACCTGTTGTCAGGGCCACCATATCCATAACATTTACTACAAATACAGTCCTATACCTGTACTTTTTTACATGTAGAGTCTGCAAAAATAGACTATTACCACAGCAGTCAAAAGTGGAGTAGCGTGGTGTTTTCGTCACAGATACTACACACACAAGCAGGGGTACGCTACCTCGATCAATGAACTGCAACAGTCTGCTTTTGTTACCCCATTCGAGCTTTTCTTTCGGATCAAGGAGTAAGAAAAAGCCTATTGTTCTGCTATGAGTATTTGGCAAAGTGTTTGGAGTCTGCAGTCATCACAGCTTAAAGTCAAAGGAGAGGAATGCTGACAGTTACAATTATGACAATAATGTGGCTAATTGGCTATCATAGGCTTCTAAGAGCTACAGCGGATGTAAATGCATTAATAATGTGAAGACAGATATTATGAAAGTACAGTGTACATGTACACTATGAAACAGAAAAATATCCCTCTGAAGGCTCTGAAGAGCCATGTTGGCCAAGACACTTTCATTTTCCACTTCCAAGAATGTCATTCTCCTCACTTTTCGGCTTGACTACACATGCATCACATGTTAGTCATTTCCATGAAATCAAACAATTTTTAAAAAAATATCTACATGTACATCAGTAATCAAGTCTACCGGTAACTCTATCTGACCATGGACTTCTAAAACTTCATG
Source organism: Echinometra lucunter (assembly GCA_029962745.1). Classification (NCBI taxonomy): domain Eukaryota; kingdom Metazoa; phylum Echinodermata; class Echinoidea; order Camarodonta; family Echinometridae; genus Echinometra; species Echinometra lucunter. The sequence goes on along the minus strand of CM057160.1, from coordinate 116,974 downwards.
GTAGAGCTCTGTCGTGAAACACAGTGTACATTCAGAAAATCAGAACTCTTTGGGCTGATCTCCAGAATGTGTTTAGAAATCAGTATCTATTGAAGCTTATGCAGTGTTGTACATAATATTTTTCTGCCTAACAGGCCAACAACATTTTTTTGAGAGATCTAGAAACATATAATTCACTACTTCATACAGTGTCTTTTCAACTTTACCTTGAGGGAAAACAGATATATGTTATTTTTTTTTATTTTTTTTTAGTTTTAGGGTTGCTTTAGTGAGGAGCTCACACAGTCTTGTGAAAAGAAATAAAGCCTCAGACAAAACACTTTTATTCAAGAAGGGAAATTCAGAAGTGTAATTGGGTTCAATTTAGGGATTAGTACCAAGTATAATCTGATTGCTCTTTCAAATCTCATCCAATAATCCTTTATATGTAATTCAACCCTAATACTCTTTTGGCATCAATAAAGCAATGTGTCTGACATCAGAAAGTTGCCTGTACATGTAGAAATCTACCGGTAGTTCACAGTCAGACAGAGAATGTTGGAGAATCACTCAGTTCATTCCCCAAACCAGTACATGTACATGTAGTATGAAATGAGCTTTATTCTGGTCTGGTCTGGTCTGAAAATTTCCTATCCATGATTGTGTGTTAAACTTTCAAAGGCAGGAACATGTTCACTGTATCATTCAAAACTATTCAAACATGTTAAATTAGCTCCAGATTTGTTTGAAAACACTCTTGCCCAGAAATACTCATATGGTTTCCATGGCAAGTTTTACAAATACTTTACATGTACATGTACATTAAAGGAGAAGTCTAGGCGATTTCGGTAAGCATGGATCATAAAGAGAAAAACTCAGAAGCTAGAAAATGTCTTACTTTACCCGACATACCCTAGGATTACCGAGTAATCAACAATTAACTTTTATAAACAGTAGTTCTGGTACGAGCCCATTTTCATCCACAATACAGTTCGCACCCAGGCCCAGTGACGTAGCTAATGCACCACAGGTAGGCCAGGCGATGCAAGCGATATGCGTGTACGACATTCCGGCTCGAAGTGGTCTTCGCACACTTTCTTTAACTTTGAAAATTTCTAAGTTATGAAGTCGAATTTGTCCGTTTTAATATCATTAATCCATCAGGCACATCTCTCTCTGTCCGTCAGGGGATTTGGGACTGCAAAAAAACTTCTCTTTGGAACAGAACTGGTGTGATTTGTACACCCAAAAGCCAGACATACTGGCATTTTGCATAAAGAATGTGCAGAGAATAAAGTGCGCCTGCGCAGTGCAACTGTATCGCCTACGTCACACGATCAATGACCATATTTGGGTTTCGGTGGGAAATTAAATTATTCGGAGTAAGAAAGCCAACACTTACTCGGTATTTAAAAATCACAGAAATCACTTTGATAAATGAAAGTAGCATTGTCTGTTAGCGTGAATTTTAAGCTTTATAGTGTAATTTTAATGAAATTGTCTGGACTTCTCCTTTAATTGTGCCCACACTTAACTGTACATACTACATACAGTGTAACACTACATGTATATTATTCCAGTTCATGCATTTACTGTAAAAATGGAAATATTCGTGCCATTAATTTTTCACGCTTTTTTAGCCGAGTGAAACACAATCATGCATTTTTAAATTTTCAGTCACAATGAGGATAAATGTGTTTATGTGCAAAATAAACAAAATATTTCGAGCAGGTTTATTTTTGAGTATCGTGCTGCTCAAAATGTGCGAAAATTTCCATACCACAAAATATTTTGTGTTTACAGTACCGTACTTTACTTCTTGGGATGCTAATAATTTATACTCATAATCGTAGACTATGGAATATCTTCCTCCCAAATTCATATCTCCTTAGGAAAGCAAGCATAATGCTGGTCAGCATATTAAAATGCAGCAAAAACAAAAGAAAAAATGTGTATAAATTTGTGTAATAAGGTACAAACAGGGAAAAAGGAGAATTTGAACTGCACTACAACAAAGCAGGAAATATCATTGCTTAAATCAACACAATGTCAACTGTTTGTAGACGTTGCCATGATTGACAATGCTGAGTCATAAAGATAACAGTTCTGCCACTTGCATGTATACATAAGCCTACGCATCCCTGCAGCACAAGGAAAAGTACAAGCATATATGTACATTTGCATTTCAAAACGAGAATGCATATGTAGATACATGTATGATAGGTATCTGGATGCTCTTCAGGAGTACAAAAACATATAATATTAAATTAAATTCACTTACATGAGTATTGCTAATCAACTTAAAAGTCCTAATCAAGCAAAAGGAAAGACTACAGTATTATTAAAGTTTAAAAGAAAAGGAGAGAAAGAGGGGGGGGGGGGGAGAGTAGGTCTAGGAGAAAAAGTCTAGAGGTACATTTTCATAGACTCTGTGCGGCACTGTGTGATTTTACGTGTGATTTTAAAAGCAAGTGAGAGTTCTCTTTACATGACAAGTGTAAAGAAGCACTGTAATCATTGTGTGAGGAGCAGTCATCATGCAGGGGTCTTAATATTAAGCTCTGTCGATATAACAAATTTCTGATATATCACTGAAAAAAATATCATTAAAACCCAATATATCAATAATTTGTAAAAACAAAACAAAGAATATATATCTGTAGCGATTTTAAACATGCTCATGTCGGTGATTTTTGGGATAAGGTCATCTTGTTTTAAGGGGTTTCCCCAGTTCCCAGAAGCTTGATTTAATTTGTCAAGTTACCCGTTTTGCCTCTGTTTCGTTGGCGATTTATATTTCTTGAAGGTGACTCTGACGACCATTCAAACTATTATCAATGTCAAAAGGTTAAGAACTTATTTATAAGTCGGCCGTTTCACCTCTGTCCCGTTCGCGGTTTATGTTTCTTGAAGACGACCAGCAAAACTACGATCATCAGAAAGTGAAGAATCATGTTGTCAAGTTACTTGTTTCACCTCAGCTTCGTTGGTGGTTTATATTTCCTGACGACAACCAGCGGAACTATTATGATCGTCAGAAAGTAAAGAATTAATTTGTCAGGTCGATTAGTTGTGAAAGAAAAGAATAAATGTAGTATAAAACTGATGTCGATATTTTGTTGATTTCTATGATACTAACTATCGGAGAACAGAATACTGGGAAAAGTCGATTTAACAATATTTCTTTCAATTTCAATATCAGCAAAATATCAGCAAATTGAAATATCATTAAAATATCGACGGAGCTTACCTAATATACATGTAGAGTTGAGTGTAGCCATTATATTGTCTTCATTTCAAATATATACTGTACAGTCAGCTAAAATTCATTGGAAATCACAACTGGAAAATCACATGACCTCATACATCTTTTTATGCAAAGTGGACAATGTGAGACAACATTTAATCAGCTTCATGTCCATTTTCTTTTTGCTACCCAAACTTTACATGACTTTTAACCGATCGCCTACTGGGACAAGGTGACACCTGTTTTAAAGGGAAAGTCCACCCTAGAAGTTTCACAGTTTCAATAAAAGGAGATAAATTTGAACAGCATTTAAAAAAAGAAATGAGTAAAATCGGTCAAACAAGAAGAAATTAACACTCATTTTCATTTTCTAATAAAGTACTCTTGGCTCTGCAAATTGGCAACACTGATGACATCATATGCGAGCAGGTCTCCATTCACTTTGCACATGAAATTTCACATTTTCTCAGTTTTCTTGGAAGTTACACATTTTCTTACCCCATAGTCAAAGTATGTTATGTAAAAAGCAATTCTTCTGAACATACATTGACTATGGGGGTTAGAAAATGTGTAATTTTTTATCTTCCAAGAAAATTGAGAAAATGTGAATTTCATGTACAAATTGAATGGAGACCTGCTCGCATATGATGTCATCAGTGTTGCCAATATGCAGAGACGAGAGTAATTTACTAGAAAATGTAAACAAGTGTAATTTTCTTATTCTTTGACCGATCTTGCTCATTTCTTTTTTAAAATGCTGTTCAAATTTATCTCCTTTTATTGAAACAGTGAAACTTCTAGGGTGGACTTACCCTTTAAGCCTATGGAAAATGAAGAATTCCTTACTCAACGCCACAGGTTAATTACAGTGTACATGTACATGTATGTAAAAGTGTACATGAGGATGGTGCCTTATCTGATGTGACATGATCACACACATGGATGTGTGCAAAGTGGAGAGACAGATGTCTGGGATAAAGGAGAGGTGGCAAACCTCATCAATTTTTAATCGTCCATCGTGCCGATCACCATCAAGCTGTCACATTTAATTTAGTTTCAGACAGACGAGGGAAACATTAAGCTCTGGTGATTAGAGAATAAAAATACATGCACTCTACGTACTAGATTCAAAGGCAGTCAACCCCTGGTAACAAATTAAAACATTAAAAAATGTTAACATACATGTATACATGGTTCTCTGCAGTACATAACACCCATGGTTCCAATACCATGCGTGCAGGATTTCAGACAAGGAAGAACCATGTGTGAAAATTGCTGCACCATGCGTGGCGATGAGGGTAAAAAACATATAGTATATATTGAATTATATTCCTGACAATAATGATAAATGCCACAGATTGTTTTGCTTTTTGGCAATGTATTTTTGCTATTATGCCATTAGTTGACAACTCCTGCTCACCAAGAAGTATTTTTCAGCCTTTTGCTATAGCACTTACTGCCACTACATCTTAACTTTTACAAATGTAGCTGTTATTCTGTAGCACTTCTGAAACTTTCGTGCTTTGCACAGAGGGGGAACCGTGTGTGGATTTTTTTCTTGTGAGAACCCTGCATGTATACATGTACAAGGGAGAGGGGTAAGAAGAGTTTAAGTATTTCTGGAAAAAAAAGGTCCAAAAGCATCATCATGCCCCATTAAAATCCAAATTATTTCCAAGAAAAAATAAAAAATTAAAAACATAAAAACAAACATTGAAAGCTGCTAGGCCTGCCACAAAAGAACATTCGTAGTGTGGTACAGTGTATTTTAAACAGACTTTACTGCTTGGGATAGCACTATCAAACATAATCATCTACATCTGAAGAGCATTCCTTTTCAGGGAACCTTTTATAATTTTCCTCATAACCAACATAAAAAAGAGAAATCTCACCGTTCATGTTCAACATTTCCAAGTTAACTCAAAAGCTTCTCTTAAACACATCAATAATTATGAAAAATAATGCCTGCCCTTACCATGCATATCACGCAAAACAAAGAAAACACATTGCATGTACATTACACGTACATATATGCATGATGAGTGCTTTGAAAAAAAAAAACAATTTCATGCATCACAGATTCCACCTGCTTCTTTGCCTCCAAAGTGCATCCAAATACACACCACACCAAAAGTACCGGTAAACCATATCAGTATTCAGTACAGTGTCTCATTTTAATGTGTGTGTGTGTGTTTGTGTGGGTTATACTGGGTTTTATTAGATGTGTATCAATCAGATACAATGAAGTCTGGGACCAACCTTTAATGCCACTGTCATAGGCGATTTGTTCTGGGCAGTCGATTGGATACTCCGGAACCAATCCCCTGAATATCTACCCGCCGGTTAGGTCTGCTTTGGTCGCCCCCCCCCCCCCCCCCACCAAAATGCCAGAAAAAAAAGGGGAAAATAAGAAAAAAATTAAAAAAGAAGAAAAAAATGCGTGAGCGAGAAAAGAATCTTTGCAATCAGAAATAGCGTACGCCATTGGCTCACATCACGCATTTTTGTCTTGTGTGCTGGTCATTTGCGCAGTTTATACCAACCATACATGCAAGTACGCGTTTTATATTTGTTATGACAATTAACACAGTGAAGATAAGACAAAAGATAACACGATTTTCAGAATACCGACCGGCCTAGGAGGATAAAATATCTTATTTGGACCATCCGATTCCTTCAATTGTGTGAATTATCTTGATCAAGTAAAATTGGCAGTTTGTTTTTTTTGATCACCACTCTTGCTCCTCTGGAGCTCACAGACGACTTGCCTAGTATTGCAGTAGTTTTCCCCTGAATAGGCTTACATGGGTGCGGGGTTATCTAATATAACCTTGCATTCATGTAAGTGTGCCTGAACCTACAAACTCGGTCGATTTTTGGCAGTCTGAAAATTGATGGCACTAGTCTGACGTACATGTACATGTACAATTGTACATTGGATACATCGGATGCATAAACTTTGTGTACGGGTGAATGGGGCTCATAAATGCAAAAGACAATCCCAATGGTCGCCTCGTGGTCAGTCCCTTTAAATGTAGCGATAATACATTTCAATTTTCTTTTGGACCATGCATTCATGTGTGGAAAATACAAATATTTATTGCCAATTTGAGGAGGAAAAACTGATTTATGTGAACCTTAAGAAAACTCTGTACTGCTACTAAGGGTACAAACCCAGGTGTTATCTTTTATAGCATTTTCCCACTTTTATACAATGCAAAACAAACCCTAAACTTTGCATACAATAATTTTTGAAAGAATGCAATATTTACTACCTCTACATAAAATGTTATTTGTCCATTTCTACCAAAAGCTATTCTGATTTAAAGGGGGTACCCAATGCTGAAACAATGTTAGCTCATTTAAAAGAGCATGATTTTATTAGCAGAAAATCATCTGCCTAAAGTTTTTTTAAAAGTCGTGTTGCCAAGGAAACCCCCAAATGTGGTAAGATTTCAGGATATTTTTGACCCTTCAGCTGAGACCCGATTTCAACTGGGTGGGTACCCACTTTTACGTCAAAATGACGTCAAAGTGGGTACCTTGTCGCGCACTTCTAGCAAAATGCGCGCAAGGTATAATACATATTGTACAGTCTAGCGCGCGTCACAACTGCAATGCGCGAAGCTGGGTACCCACTTTTACGTCATACCTTACACTCAAATTTTTTGGTCAGCTCTTGACTTTTTATGAGAAAATTAGCCAAAATGTATTGATTTCGATTGAATATCATCAAATTTTTAATGTGATTCTTCTTAGAATTCTATTCTCGATCATATATCAAAAATTTGTTTACCATTGTGTAATCACTTTAATCTTTAACAAAAGCAAAGCTATTTTTTTTTGTTGCTACAAAACAGGTGCAATAAGAAAACTTGTCGACAAATACCAGAGATATCATAATCTGAGTCGTACATGTATCACAAGGCACTATACAATGTAACTGTAAATACTTTACAAAAATGAGTCCACACTTCTCCATCCATATAGATCTAACTATAATATAATCCATCCATTAGCAGGGGAAAAAATACACGGGGGCTCGGGGCGAATTCGCCCCCAAAACGCCAAAAAGAGCCCTGGAAAACTAAAAAAGAGCCCCTGAAATTCTCATAGGGTCCAATGTAAACTGTAATACAATGTAAAAAATTTGGGTGGGTGGGCTCAAAAAGTAGCCCCGGAAAAAAAAAAAATTAATTTTTTCCCTGCCATGTAGACACTTTCGTACCATGCGCATATTTCCAGTTCTAATGCACGAATTTCCTTCAAAACTCCACAAAATGACAAGCAACATGTAGGATTTAATTTGATTGAAATTGGAGTTTTGGACAAAGGGAACCTCGAATATGGCTTCGTTGATGTTCAGCGCGGTGGTCCTCTCGATCTCTGATTGCCTAGGCGCTGTGTGCCTTCCGTTAGCCCATCCACAGACTCTATATGTAAACTGAAGCCAGCAACCTAAATTTTACGTGTCTGGAGGACTTTGAAAACGTATCCAGTCGCGCATGCACAAGTTAGTCGCCATTTTCTATCTGCATTTCAATGGAAGCCGAGGAAACGTAAACAAGCGGTGAGTTTTTTCAGCTACCCTACGATAGATTTAGATCTAAATTTCGGTTTTCGTATGTCCGAATTTTAGTCCCAAGTGTCAGTCGGGTTCGTGATGACCACAGCCGATACAAGGCTGGTGGTGTCATTGGCCCATGGTAAAGTGATTTTCCAGGGGTTGTTTTGAAGTGCCAAGATGCTTGCTATGTACAAATAGGGGGTAAAAATGCTGGACATCATGGAGAGTAAATAGCGTTAGCGTTTTTTTTTTTTTTTTACTCTCCAGGGGAGCGTTTCATGAAGAGTTTTGTTGGTGAAAATCACTGACAAATGTTCTAAGCTACTGAAAATACTCGCATCTGATTGGCTGAAAGCAAATTAGTCGGTGAAAACCACCGACTAATTGTTTCATGAAACGCTCCCCAGACGTCCCTGGACTAAAAGTTAGCCGTAATAGAGGTTTCCTTTGTCCGATTTCATTCAAATTCGAACAGAATGCATCCATATTGCTTGTCATTTTGTGAAATTTTATTAAAGAAAATTCCTTCATTAGAGAACTGAAAATATGCACATGGATATAAAAGTGCATTAGCGCCCACTAGTACTACACCTCTTGTGCGAGGTTAGTATGATGGGGGGGACCATAGTTCGCGCACATTTTAATTTATTGATGGCAATTTTTGATCCATAATTTCTCAATTTTTACCAAAAATTATTCTGATTTAAATGACACCAAAGGCAAAGCAAAGTTTTAGATTTCAAGTGGGCGCAAGAAGAACATGTTATTTACGAAGAATTCCCAAGATATCGCGATCGAAAAATTCAATGTCGTATCGCACCGCTCTGGACCTGGAAAAGTGTTACAAAAATAACGAGACCGTAAATTCGCGCATGCCAGTTTTCAAGTGATTAATACAAAATAGAGATCCATAAAGGGTAAGATAATTGCACTACTAGGAAGGCAAAATGCCATTGAATAATTTGATACCGCATTTTACTTACAATTTTGATGACATCGTCTCTCGAAAAGAGGAATTCTAGACCCTTGTCGACAAGTCCAGTTTATGTCAGAACGAACGCAAAACGCTGCCAAATTTGCCGATTTTTCATTCATAATTTCAGAATTCCTTCTCTAATTTCAAAAGGACAGTAACTTCCAGGGTAATTTTAGGGTGCTCTTTCCGTTGGTGCTACCAGCTTTTCACAATCTTTTCTAGTTTTTTAGATACGGCCCTGTGCGCGAAGTTTGGACCTGCGCGAAGTTAGGTCACTCTGCCATAGAATAACCGAGCACTAGTTTAGTTAGACCGAAGTGTTCTGTCTCTAACAGTCGTCGTTAGCCTCGTATTTTGGTAGGGTCGGCACTCCTTCTTTTTAGAGACAGAAGCGCCCCAGTGCATTGTGCATGCAATCTCATTGTCATGGGCACGACAATGAAAAACCCCCTCAAATAAGCTTTTTTCCACCTTTATTCATGAATATGAAAATATAATTACACACTACAGAGTAGACCTATACAATGTAGCTTACCGATTTTATGTTTGATTCCTTTTAACTCTCCATTTCCAGGTAAATCCAGGGTCCTAACGTTAGGTCCCCTCGGTTGAAAATCTTGCAGCAGCCAACCTCTATATCTCTGTGCATGTTCGCCTCCGCGCTTTTCGCAGGGAGATCAGCGAATTTGCGACTCACATTTCAACCGTATTAACGAGCGGCCAATACGAAACAACAACAAAAACATCGTTCGTACGTATATGGCCAAACGTACGTGGTCGATCGTTTGAATACGGCCGGTTGAAATGCAAGGAGTAGCGAATTCGCTGATCTCCCTGCGAAAAGCGCGGAGGCGAACATGCACAGAGATATAGATCTAGAGGTTGGCTGCTGCAAGATTTTCAACCGAGAGGACCTAATGTTAGGACCTATGGATTTACCTGGAAATGGAGAGTTAAAAGGAATCAAACATAAAATCGGTAAGCTACATTGTATGTATAGGTCTAGGCCTACACTGTAGTGTGTAATTATATTTTCATATTCATGAATAAAGGTGGAAAAAAGCTTATTTGAGGTAGTTTTTCATTGTCGTGCCCATGACAATGAGATTGCATGCACAATGCACTGGGGCGCTTCTGTCTCTAAAATTTTAAAAAGGAGGAGTGCCTACCCTACCAAAATACGAGGCTAACGACGACTGTGTTAGAGACAGAACATTCCGGTCTATAGTTTAGAGTGAGACAGTCATGACAGTGCCCCAGCCCAAGTCCTGCCCGAGCTGAGCGCCTGCCATGCCGTGCACGGCGCGGCTCAGCCGACCAGCCGTGCCGAGCCCAGGAGAAGCTGAGAGGAATTTGTGCACAGATATACTCGTACGTTCAAATTCGTACACCAAATAGAAAATCCTAAACTTACCTATTATTTGTAGCAATAAATATGTGATAACGACAACGACGATCGTCGATTTCTTTCCCAGCAGAGAAAGAAAAATTAGATCTAGAGGTCTACTGTTAATTTAGTGAACTGAGAAATAAGAAGCTAGCTAGCAACATGACGCGTCTGACATTAATTGGGCTTGAGATGGCGCTCTTCCACATTTCTGCATGAGGCTTGCGCTGGTGTATGTCGGTATCATGGTCGGTATGTTCAGTCTCTTCATGGCATCTTGCATGGGTGTCGATCCTGGGTGGTGGAGGGGGGGGGGGGGGGGCACCAGTCATTTCCCTACCACAAATACAAATCGAGAAATGATTAAGAAGAAAAAAAAGACACCCATGGCGTCTTGAGATGACTTAGCCGAGTATGATCACTGGTAAAGATATGAAGGCTCGGATATCAGCGGAGACGGGAGTTGACGGGTGCGACATATCCTTATAGACCAATTTCACCTCCGGTTTATGTATTTGGCCCTCTATCGGCGACGCCATTGCTGCGGTGGGCAAGCGCGCTGACCGCGATTGGCTCTGTATACAAAATGAATGTAAGATATGAGATATGCCCCGATATTGTTCCATTTACTTTATTCTGGATCAATAAAATAAAGCATGGATACATGGGTAGATGAGGTAAGACAATATTCATATCTGACGGATGAAGGTATGATGTATTTTTGTACTTTCGATGGTTTTTCAACTTAGTTTTGTCAGTAAAAGTTCGATTGCAGCATAGAAGCTGTAGTAAACGGGAGCCCTAAATCTTACCCTGTTTACAAAGTCATGTTTTCACTCATTAAATTTTACGCCAAAGTACATAATGATAATATTTCTTGACTTCAAAGTCCTTTCTGTTGATGTTTCTACCCACTGGCGACGAATTCCTTCATATTGCTTACGGAAACCTGTGTAGGGAGTACGGCTTCTCACACAAACAGGCTTCATGAGTCAAAAGCGAGTGAATTTCGCACTCAGTTAGCTTCCAATTTTTAAACTTTCTCCAATTCTTGTGGCATTTGAGCACCGCGCAGCTGCGACCTGAACTTCCCTGATAATTTCTCATTGCAAATATCAAAATAAATCTGCATATACTGGTCAAAATAGACAAAAAATCGAACGAATGTACATAACGCGCTATTGACTTGTGTACTATAAAAGTTGGAGCGCCCACCGCAGTATGTCGAACTGTGTCGAACGGTCTGCTGCCCTCTTGCGTTGTGAAATTGGTCTATACACAACTTTGGATTTTACAAACATCATGCATGGGCAAATTAAAAGGGAGAAAGAAAAAGAGTAGGAAAAGAAATTACTTCTTGAGGAAATTTAATCGGCCATCTTTATACTTCACAAGATCCGATTAATATACCCAGGGGTGTCGCTAGAACTTTTTCAAGGGGGGGGGGGGGGGGTTGGTGTAGTAGAGGCCAGATTGCCGACAAACAATGCCACCGATTACCGACGACCAACGTCGATAAATTTAACCATAAAAAGCCCAGTTGTTCAGTTGTGTGCCTCTTTCATATTTTCCTTCTAAATTATATATTTGTTCACCTCACTTGCCGAATGTGTTTGCTTTCCGAAAACATTTTGTATGTAAATTTAATACGAGCGAGCGCAGCGAGCGAGGAAAAAATCTATATACTCTTTTTTTTTCATGGTAGAAGTGATAATTCTTTATCAAACTACACGATGGGTCTATAAGATATCTAAATTATATATTTGGTCACCTCTCTTGCCTAATTCATTCGCTTTCAAAGACTATCCTGTTTCTAAATATTATACAAGCGAGCGTTAGAAATGAACGTTCTTCTTCAAAATACACGATGGGCATTTAAGATATCTATTTTGATATATTTGGTCACCCCTCTCACCTAATTTATTTGCTTTTAAATTCAAAGACCTTCCTGTATCTAAATATTTTACGAGCGAGCGCAGCGAGTGAGGAAAAATATATATACTCTTATTTATGGTAGAAGTGATAACTCTTCATCAAAATACATGATGGGCCTAAAGATATCTAAATTATATATTAGTTCATCTCATTTGCTGAATGTGTTTGCTTTCCGAAACATCTTGTTTCTAAATATAACACGAGCGAGCGCAGCGAGGAAAAATATACACTCTCTTTCATAGTACCAGTGTTATTTTGTCGTCAAAATACACAAGCAAATAAGCCGAATGCAACTCTATTTGGGCACCTTACTCCTCTTTTTTTTTCTTTTCCCCTCCTTCCTCTTCCCTCTCCTTTTTTCTCTCCCTCCCCCTCTCTCTCTCTTTTGTCGACAGCGATCGCGAATTTGCCGACGAGAATTTTGAATGGGGGGGGGGGGGGTGTCACACCCCCACAACCCCCTCCCCCCTCTAGTGACGCCCCTGAATTTCCCCCATCCAAAGTACAGCGACATCTTGCAAGTTATTTTATGTACTTAAGGCTAATCTCAGGCGGAGGATGCAGCTATGTCTTTGCTGTATACGCTAAACGTCTGATGCGGCGAGACTATTGTCCTCGCTAAGCGATACGTCTGATGCGGCGAGACTACGAACAGTGGAAGCGGAGCCTAGATAAAAAGGACTATATGGCTATCAGAGCGCATCCCTAAAAGTCACTTCTACAGAAGCATGTGATTCAGATTAAAAACATGTGACTCCCATGCACATGGGATCATAAAGCAAAACAAATGGACTAAATTAATAATTATATATTACTCATTCTTTTTCTCGCAGTATAATGAATTCAAATTCAGGGCCTGAATCGTTCATGATCTGACTTGGAGTTAAGCTCGTCACCATGCAGTATAATTATATCAAAAGTTTGATCATGTTGTAGCAGAGGTAGCCAAATAAGGAGACCATGATGGAGAAACGATGGATAAGTTTGCATTCTTCTGACGTGCTGGCATCATTGTGGATTGGTCTAAACTGGCCGTCATTTTGTGTGATCGGTCATTTACCTATGGGTGTTGACGAGGAATTTATGAAGGACGATAAATAATAAAGCAAGAAGCGACAAAATGGTTAGCGCCCTCTGATCAAGTTGACGCGGTTCAGGGTAAAACTCATTCTAGTGAATGAAAACGAAATTGGAGAAAAAAAAAATTACTGCCAATTTTTCATCCATTTATTGCGATATAGCGACAGTGGCGTAACTACGGGGGGCACGTGCCCCCCCCCCCCCATCGGGTGCCCCCCCCCCCCAAAAAAAAAAAAAGAAAGAGAAAGAGAAAAGAAAGGAGAAGGAAATTAAAAGAAAGGGGGCAGGAAAAACAAGGAAAAGGAAAGTGGGAAATCGGGAAGCGCTCGCTAACATTTAAGTAACTTAACCAATGCCGATGATAATTACTATTCTTACGAAAGGAATCGGTTTGCATCTCTCGTCTCAAATCTCAATCTGATGTCATTTATTTTTCCACTCAAAATTTGTTAGTAATATAACCACATCTGGATTTCACTCCAAGAAATCGAGCGGCCGGCAAGTTTACCTCTGTTTTAGATACACTTTAAGTAGATAATGGCCTAGATTAAAAAAAAAATGTTCACTAGCTCGCTACTCTTGCTCGTAAAAAGCTAGAAACAAGATGATTTCGGGCACGGCAAGCAGCTTATTTCAGAAGCGATTAGAACAGTATATTTGGTCAGAGAGATGGTTCACAAATTAAAAAAAAAACCTCTGCATTTTGCCGATCATATTTTATAATTTTACATATTATATATATATATTTTTTTTGGGGGGGGGGTGGTGGATGGGGGTCGCTGACTTTGCTCCCTAGTAAAAACAGAATGGTTTTTAAAGGTGAGCGAGATACCTAAATGGAGTCATATATTCAGCACACTTGTGAGATTATATTTTATATATCTTATAGGGCTATAGTGTATTTCGATGACGAAATAACACTTCTACAATGAAAAAAAGTCTGTTTTTCCTCGCTCGCTGCGCTCGCTCGTTAGATGATTGTTTAATGCTCTTTGAAAGAAAACGAACTGAGCGAGTGAGGTGACCGAATAAATAATTTTCATGTTTCATATGCTTACAATGTAATTTACTGAAAGGGTTACTTCTTCTCCCATCAAAAGAGTGTGTATTTCCTCGTTCGCTTTGCTCGCTCGTGTTAGAAACAGGGTGGTTTCAGACAGCAAACAATAGACCAGGGACGTGCCAAAACAGAGTCATTGGCAGCGAGGTTACCAGGTATAACTGAGATATCATATAGGTCTATAGTGATCCGATAGTGTATTTTGATAATAAAATAACACGTCTTCATTGCAAACAAAGTTGT